>JADRCD010218273.1:1362-14940 GCA_019843815.1 Montemys delectorum | reverse complement strand
CTGTGCTGTGCTGTGCTGTGCTGTGTGCTGCTCTGTGCTGCTCTGTGCTGCGCTCTGTGCTGCTCTGCTCTGTGCTGCTCTGTGCTGTGCTGTGCTGTGCTGTGCTGTGCTGCTCTGCACTGCTCTGTGGTGCTCTGTGCTGTGCTGTGCTGCTCTGTGCTGCTCTGTGCTGCTCTGTGCTGTGCTGCGCTGTGCTGCTCTGTGCTGCTCTGTGCTGCGCTCTGTGCTGCTCTGCTCTGTGCTGCTCTGTGCTGTGCTGTGCTGCTCTGTGCTGCTCTGTGCTGCTCTGTGCTGCTCTGTGCTGCTCTGCGCTGCGCTGTGCTGCTCTGTGCTGCTCTGTACTGTGTGCTGTGCTACGCTCTGTGCTGCTCTGTGCTGCTCTGTGCTGCTCTGTGCTGTACTGTAGTGTGCTGTGCTATGCTATTCATTTCATCACATATTTCTGAATCAGAAATGAAGGTCGTTCTACACTGTGTTTTCCTCGCAGAATGGAACTCTCTGGGTCTCCTGCATGGTCTGACGCCTTCTCGCACCCCCAGGGAAATATGGCCCCACCATGCTGAGGCCTGATGAAGGCCTCTTCGTCCCCTAGCTGGCAACATCACTTCATGATGTCACCAGCATGGCTATTCCCTAAAGGCAAGATGTTTAAACCACAGAATCTGGGCAGCATGGTGCAGTGAGAGGCAGGCCGTAGGTAACAGGTTCAAACCTCATACCACATGAAAAGGCTTTCAGTAGTTCAAAGAAAGAGGCTCTGAAGAGTGTTTGGACTTAACGAACTTGGAGCTTTTCTTCTGTGAACAGGCGATAAAAGCGTAGCTGCTCTGACTTGCTGGCAATCGCTCCCTGCTACCAACAATGTGGCCTACGTCAGACTCTTGAGGGGACGGTGGGTTTAAACATATGAGAAACGGCTTACAGCTCTCTGACTCCCACCACAAGGAGGACGCTCTTAGCTTGGAAATATTGCCATTCGATGTGATCTGTAGCCAAAAATGATATCAGACATCATTGACAAAAAGCCCTACATGTGCGATAGAAAGAAGACTCTAGTCAGTTCTCCACAGACGTATTTGTAAGGTGGATCTCATTTGACATTTGACAACTTCAAAGAAGTAAACCGGTCCCTTGGAAAACACAAACATGAGCCTGGCGGTGGTGGCGCACACCTTTAATTCAGCCCTTGGGAGGCAGAGGCAGGCAGATTTCTGAGTTTGAGGCCAGCCTGGTCTACAGAGTGAGTTCCAGGACAGCCAAGGCTATACAGAGAAACCCCGTCTTGACAAAACAAAACAAAACAAAACAAAACAAAACAAAGGAAAACACAAACATGTGACTCACACCGTATGTCACAGATGGTCAGGAAAGCTCTACAACCATGAATGAATCAGAATCAGTAACTTAAGACTTCCAAACAAAGAAGTCTACAGGCCCGGGGGATTTCCCCGGAGAAGTGTTTAGCTCCTTCTTTTTCAGAAAATAGAAGTGGAGGGGACATTCCCCTAGTCTCATGAAGCCGTAGTTACTGTGACATTAAAACCATCAGCAATACACAAAATAAATAAATAAATAAATAAATAAATAAATAAATAAAAGATCGATGCCCCCCATGAATTTAAACACAGAACCGTAAACAAGATACTAGCAAATGTAATCAGCAACACATAAAGAGAGTTGTAAACTGTGTGCAGTGATGTAGTCTTATAATCCTAGCACACAGGAGGTTGAGGCAGGAGGATCACAAGTCTGGAAACTAGTTTGTTTTACAAACCAAACCAAACCAAAAAACCAGTTATATAGCATAGCCAAGAAAAAAATTGACAGGGTGTAAAGGTGATCCAGGGTTCGAAAAGACAATGGCGGCAATCTGCAATGAAGGCTAAATCAGTTTTGCATAATCCAATAAATGTATGCATAACAAGTACAGTAAAAAAGATTAAAGGCTCCAGTGTGGGGTTTCCACCCCGCTTTAGGTTATTGGTTTCCCACACAGCCTTTATATTTTCAATCTACCTTAAGCAGCACAGTAGCTGGGCAGTGGCCTCCCTCTATGCTGTTAGAATCTACTTTTCCTAAGGATGGCCTAGACCGTTACTTACTGTTTACCTGGGCTGCTCTTAGCTCCAATTGGGCAGCCCTCAGGGCCACGCTTTCCTCTCTCTTAACCCATGGCCATTGCCCTCTCTTCCCGCCTTCCTCCCCCCCCCCACCACATGTTCTTTCTTTATTCCTCCTCCTCTGCCCTCCCTCCTCAGGGTCATCTCTCACCCATGGTTCTCTCTCTTCTCTGGGGCACCAGTCTTGAGGGTCCCAGTTTAGCCCTAGAATACAAGCAGCATTAGGTCAACCCACTACAACAGGTATTTGACAAGATTCAACATACATTCATGATAAGAATATTCTGTGGTGGGGCTGGAGCAGGGGCTCAGCAGTCAGGAGCACTGGCTGCTCTTCCAGAGGTCCTGAGTTCAATTCCCAGCAACCACATGGTGGCTCACAACCATCTGTAATGGGATCTGATGCCATCTTCAGTGTGTCTGAACACAGTGACAGTGTACTCATATAAATAAACAAATCTTTTTTTTTTTTTTAAGAGAAGAATATTCTGTGTGGGGCTGGGAGTAAAACTCAGTGGAAGAAAACATATTTAGCCCAATCTCCAGCAATACACACACACACACACACACACACACACACACACACTCTTCTCTCTCTCTGTCTCTCCCACATACAAACACACACACACACACACACACACACACATACTATACACACAAAATAAAAAAGATCAGAACCTTTTTTAAAAGAAAACAATTAGAAGGAGCAAACTTGTCACTATCTTCCTCATAAGGATGGAGGATGGGGTGCGGGGATGGGAAGAGGTAGGGGGGTGGGAGTTGGGGGTGGGGATGGTAGCTGATGCTGTCAGTCTGAGATCAGGAAGGGAAAGGACTTGTACTCTCCAGACTCTTATTAAACATACAGAGTTCTGCTGGCAGAGTGGGCAAGGAAAGGAAATAGAAGGGAAGCAGAACAGGAAGAAGAACTTAAAAGCCTGTTTTCAAACACTATGATTGCCTGAGTGTCCATAAAGAGAGAGCAAAGTCAGCGCATACAGGTTACCAGAAAGAACAACTTAAAAGCCTGTTTTCAAATACTATGATTGCCTGAGTGTCTATAAAGAGAAAGCAAAGTCAGCGCATACAGCATAAACCTTAGAGCCAATTATGTCTCCTTACGTTAGGAATGAATACATAGACCCTCCAATTAAAAGTCTATACAGTTGAGGCAAGAACGAGGCAGGGAGTTTGATGCCGTCTCCAGACCTTTCCTAGTGTGCCCCCTGCCTCTGCAGTACAACCAAGGCGGCCCGGGAGAGGTTCCAGAGGAGAGTGCAGACAAACAAGGATGACCCCCTGAAACAGCAGAGCAGGAAAGGCAGGAAGGGCAGGAAGGGCAGGAAGGGCAGGGAGGGCGGGTGGTGCAGTTAGGACCCAGAGGCACATCCTCTGAGAAAGCTGGAGAAGGCCAACTGTGAAAGACGGGCTTGTCGAGGAGGCCTGCTTGATTCACGTTTGATGGACAGCCAGTCAAGGAAACAGGCTCCAGCCCCACTAGAGACCAAGGTCAAGGACACCAAAGTCAGAGACAGGAGAAGCAGCTTCCCCAGGGATGGCCCTCATCCGATCCTTGTCCTGACCTTTGCAAGTGAACGGTGACACGGTCAGCCACACCATTCACAGAACGCTAGAGGAGCCTGCTCAGGCCAGTCTCCTTTTGGGATGAACTGAGATGGTGAATTCTAAACCCACCGCAGGAATAAGAGTGAGGCCAGAGCAATGAATTGTGAGGGATGAAGGTTTGTTTTCACTCCTAGTCCCCCCAAAACACTCCCGGACCCCAACTGGTGTCACTTGTCCTAATGAGGTAGAGAGTTGTGATCATGTCACTTGGTGAGCATGGTGGGGGCGGGGACAGGATACAATTTCACTTACTATTTATTAAGGCATAAAGGCTAAAATGTGGAAAACTACAAACTGAAGCTTTGCCAAGCACAGGGTAAAGGGGAAGAGGAAACACCCGGCTTCTAACAAAGGTAAAAGAAGCAAGTTCTATCGCGCTTCAGAGGCCCCCGGGCCAGAGACCCAATATGCCCCCTTCTACTCACTAACCAGTCAAAGGTTCATGGGTACAGGTAGGCAGAGGACTGAATTTTGTTAATGTGGAAGGCCATCACCATGTTTTCATTTAGAGATGGATTACAAGTTACTTGCTTCTGTTGAATAATTATGGTCTCTGAGTAAAAGAACAAGGTTAAGTAATGAGTTCATGGTGTAAAAGAGCTGCCTCGCCCTGCAGCTGCACAGGAAATGCACGTGAGGGGACTGTGCTCTTCACATGGACAGCCCTGTGGTGACTCCAATTCTGCATCTGGGATCTATTCCAGTTAACACCCATTGGTCCTACCTGTTAGCCCTCTGCAAGGATCTACTGCAACCCAAGAGCCTCTCTATCCTCTACGGTCACCTCACAATGACCTCTTATCTCTTATTGCTTAAAATCCTTCAGAAAATGTTCTTGTTTCCTGTTTGGGTGTATGGGCTGGGCTGGGCTGGGGATGGTGGTGTCGCTCTGTTGTGTTTTTTCATCTGCTTATACATTATTTTTGATCATTTCCTACCATAAGCATTGTTTGGTATATCGTTTAAAAAGAGTATAGTTGGGGGCTGGCGAGATGGCTCAGCAGGTAAGAGCACTGACTGCTCTTCCAAAGGTCCTGAGTTTGAATCCCAGCAACCACATGGTGGCTCACAACCACCCGTAATGAGATCTGACGCCCTCTTCTGGTGTGTCTGAAGTCAGTTACAGTGTACTTACATATAATAAATAAATAAATCTTTAAAAAAAAAAAGAGTATAGTTTACAGTTTCAAAAGAAAAAAGGAGGAGGAGGGAGAGAAGGAAGAGGAGGAGGGAGAGAAGGAAGAGGAGGAGGGAGAGGAGGAGGAAGAGGAGGAGGGAGAGGAGGAGGAAGAGGAGGAGGAGGGAGAAGAGGAGGAGGAGGGAGAGGAGGAAGAGGAGGAGGGAGAGGAAGAGGAGTAGGAGGAGGGAGATGAGGAGGAAGAGGAGGAGGAAGAGGAGGAGGAAGAGGAGGAAGAGGAGGAGGGAGAGGAGGAGGGAGAGGAGGAGGAGGAAAGATCTTTTTCTGAACTTTACAACACGCACATGACTTAAATGCTGACCACTACAAAACACTGGCAAAAAGCAAGAGAGCTGAGTCACCGGGAAGACTTAGCATGGTCATGGAATGGATGACTCAGCAAAGTAGGCATGATTCTCCCATGATTCTCTCATTTACATGAACTCAATGAACTCACTATCAAACTGCAAGCAGGAACTGGCACACTTGTAAGATGTGTACGGGAAGACAAATGAGAGCAAGAAAAGCCAGAGCAACTCTGAAAAATATCAGAGACGGCTAGTCATTCTAGTTGAATGTAAGACTCAGAGCAGTCATGACCAGAACAACGTGGTACTTACTGGTGGGAAGTGGGTCAGAGACTCATGAATGAACAACACAGAGAGAAAGAGAGAGAGGGAGGGAGAAGAAAAGGGGGAGAGGGAGAGGGAGAGGGAGATGGGGAGAGGGGGAGAGGGAGAGGGAGAGGGAGAGGGGAAGGGAAGGGGGAGGGGGATGGGGAGTGAGAGAGAGCAAGCTGCACATGCATGCTCAGAGGGTCTTGAGAATGGCTTACTCTCAAGAGTGGTTGGAGCAAGGGTGTGTTGAAGGGGCGAACAGACAAATCCCCACTGTATTATCACAAAATTTAACTCAAAACCAATCACGACATGCACATAACAGTGTAAAACTATAAAACATTTGGAACAATTTACAAGACTGTTTCCAGAATCTAGGCCTTGGCAAAATCCTCTGATTTGACACCTGAGGTAAAACACATACAAAGAAGTGTGCTGAAGATTGGAGGAAAATCCCTGCACACCGTACACTCGGCAGTCCTACACAGCCACACAGACTAGAAGATTTGTTAAAATCTTCTCAAAACTCAGCGGTAAAAAAAAAAACAAAAAAAACCAGTCCTCTGGGGCCAGGAGCACACACGCCTGGGATGACCCCCGAATTACCTCGGCTAGCTCTCTGTGGTTAACGCCTTACCAAAGAGACGGCCCGTGTTGTGTACAGACAGTTTGCCCCAGCATTTCTTCCCGCCTATGCCAAGTGCAATCTGCAGGCAGCTGGTTTCTGCGCTTGCACCCCCCTCCAGCAAGCTCAAGGCTCCCTCCTCATCCCTAAACCCCCCCTAATGAAAACATCCAGAGGAGCCAAATACTAGCTTGAGACAGCCTCCCCGCCTCTGCCTTGCCAACAAAACTAGCTCTCTCTCTGATAAACGGCCCAACTCTCCGGGTGCCTGTCCTTGGGACCTCAAAGAAAATAACAAGCTCAAAGAAGATTAAGGTCCCACAATTAAATCATAGAAAAAGATAATCAGGGGTCATAGACAGTTATGGCTGGCTATAAAATTAGTTCCTGATAACCCCACAAAAGATGCTCTCTAATCCCCCTCCCAGCTTCAGTTCCGTCCCACACTCCCTTTCACCCTAAGCATTCAAAGAATTCCTATCTTCACTGTATATAAACTCGACGTTTTCCGAACTCGTCATTGCACGCCAGCACTTACATAGTAGGTGGGGGGGCTTGTGATCCGAGTCAAGACTCGAAACAATAAAAAGACTCTTAAAAGCTGCGACAGACCTCTTCACAATTCTTGGGCTCGTCTGGGTTTCCCACGGACTCAGGGCATACCACCGCGCACTCCCGAGGCCAAGGCTGAAGGAGCGTTGTGAACTGGAGGCCAACCTGAGCTATATTGCAAGACCCTGCCTCAAAAAGAAAACAGACCAGGGGCCTGGCTCAGAGTGCTCACTGGCTGCTTTTCTATGGGGCCCAGGATCTACGGCTTCTCACCGCCGTCTGTAACTCCAGTTCCAAGAATCGGATGCCCTCTTCTGGGTGTCTGTGAGCATGCTGCGCACAGACCATCACAGGCAAAACACTCGTACATTTACATAAAGCAACAACAAACCCCAAATCTAGAAAACAGGGAGAAGATGAGTGGATTTCAAAGAAGTTGAGATACATATACCAAATGTAGAAAAAGATGTTCTGCATCATGAGCCAGCAGGGGAATGCAGATTAAAACCACCAGAAAGCATATCAGATCGTCACGTAGGAACCCGCACACTGATATTCACAGAAGCTACGTGTGTGCAACTCCAACAAACAACCAAAGTGTTTTTTTAATTATCTTTTTTTTTTTTTTAAGATTTAGTTATTTATTATGTGTACAGTGTTCTGCATGCTTATACATCCTTAGGCCACAAGAGGGCAGCAGGGCAGCAGCAGAGGGCTGTGAGCCACCTTACAGTTGCTAGGAACTGAACTCGGAAACCTCGGGACCTCGGAAAGACCCATCTCTCCATCACCTCAAAGTGGTTTTTAAAGAGGAAATGGTTAAGCATAGTACATCCATGTTGTGGAGTTGCCCATTGATTGGGAGAAATGGGCTTATGGGAGAAGCACCAACCCCACTATACATTGAGATTTCACTTGTATGACATTCTTGACAAAGATTACAGAAATAAAGTTAGGTTTATAGTTGTTGGGGCAAGATGGGCCTGGCGTGAGGAAAATGCAAAGGAACAGGAGGGCTGAGATCTAAGAGCACTGACTGCTCTTCCAATTGTTCTGAGTTCAATTCCCAGCAACCACATGGTGGCTCACAACCATCTGGACTAGAACCTATATAGAATTTGTAGTGATTTGAATAAGATGCCCCTCCCACACCCCTGACCGTGGGCTCAGGTGTTTGAATACACAGTCCCCAGTTGATGGCACTGTTTGGGGAGGCTTCAGGGCTGTGGCCTTGTTAGAGGAGGCACATCACTGCGGGTGGGCTTTGAGAGCTTAAAAAATGTCTGCTGTTCTCAGTTCTTACTCTCAGCTTCCTGCTTGCAGCTGAAGAGGTGAGATCTCAGTTTGCCACTGTATTTGCTCCTGCCATGCTTCCCTGCCACGGCAGTGCGGGACTTTTTTTTTTTTTTTTTTAAGAAAAAAATAACATTTTGCTATGTTGATACCACAGATATTTATTAATTTATTTAATGTATATGAGTGCTGTACCTGCATGTACACCTGCACACCAGAAGAGGGCGTCAGATCTCATTACAGATGGTTGTGGCTGCCAGGAGTTGAACTCAGGACCTCTGGAAGAGCAGACGGCACTCTTAACCTCTGAGCCATCTCTCCAGCGCCCCAGTGATGGATTCTTATCTATCAGGAACAGCACGCCCAAATGATGTGTCCTTCTCTAAGGTGCCGTGGTAACATTGGTTCATCGGAGCAGCAGGTAAGTAACTCAGACGGCACCGGTCAGCACGGTAGCTGAGCCAGTGGCAGCGTCCCAGGGTACTGTGTTACCTCTCACACGATGCCCCAAGGGAGACTGGGAAAGCTCAGATGACCTCTCTGAGCTCGTCTGAGGAATTGCAATGTAGGTATTGTTATTACTATTGCACGCTAGTGAACACATCTCAAAAGTTTAATTTTAGCTAGTCAGTGGTAGCACATGCCTTTAATTCCAGCAGCCTGGAGACAAAGGCAGGTGGATCTGAGTTGGAGGCCAGCCTGGTCTATAAAGTCAGTTCCAGGACAGCAGGGCTACACAGAGAAACTCTGTCTCAAACAGACAAACAAAAGTTTAATTTAAAAAAAAACAAAAAACATTTTAAACAAATGTTTTCTAAAAGTTATATTTGAAGCAAAACTGGTTCAAGAAGGTTTTAGGCCAGGCATAGTGGCACTTGCCTTTAATCCCATCACCCCAGGGGCAGAGACAGGAGAGTCTCTGCGAGGCCAAGGCCAGCCTGGTCTATGTAGAGAGTTCCACTCCAGCCAGGGCTAGATAGTACGATCCTGTCTCAAAGTGTTGGGCTCGGGTGACTAGGGAAGGAAAACAGTTTTGTAGGTGTGTGGGCATCAGCTCAGGTGACGGGATCTGTGGCTCCACCCCAGACAGAAAAGGGGAGACTGAGTGTGGAAATGCCCATCTGTTTTGAAGACAAGCTAGCCAGGAGCTCTCCATTCTCTTGTCTCTGCCTCTCCAGTGCTGCAGGACTACAGGTGTGCAGTACTATGCCTCCCTAGTACCTCAGGTTTGGGACAGTGGTCACAACGCTGAGAAATTATTGAAGCCCTGGGTTCAAGCCTCAGCGTCATAGAACTGAGCACTTGGGAGGTGGAGGCAGAAGGATCAAGTTCAAGGTCATCCCTCACTGCATAGCTAGTTCAGTACCACTACAACGACGACAATGACTACTACTACCACTACTATAATCAGTGCGAATTCCCAAATGGATATTTCTGAGTGTGTTGGCTTGTACCTGTGACCTCAGCACTCAGGGGACTGCTGAGAGTTCAAGACCAGCTTAGGCTACATGATAAAGCCTTGTCAATACACAGATGCACATACATACACACATACATACATACATACATACATACATACACACATACACACACATACACACATACACACACACATACACATTATGCATACATATGCACATACATACACACATACAAACGTGCATATACATACATACATGCATACACACATACATGCATGTATGTATGTACATGCATACATAATATATACACAGACAGACAGACATATACACACATACATATATATTATGCATACATATGCACATACATATATATGCATGTATATATACACATATACAAACATACATATACATACGTACATATACACACATACATATATATTATGAATACACATACATATATACATACACAAACATACATATACATACATAATATATACACATACATACATACAAACATACAGAATATATATACACATGCACACATTCGTATACATATACATACATAATACATATACACATACACATACGTACACACTCACACATGAATATTGATATTGTAGTGTGGTGGGCAGTCAATCCCAGGAGAGTCACGGGACTGCCACAGGAGCACTGTTTTTCTCTTCCCTGCCTTTATTTCCTTGTCTTTAGCGCAATCTCGTCCTCCCAGCCACAAGATGGCAGGAGAAGATCAGGAATTCAAGCACAGACTCTGCCCCTGAGGAAACCTGTCACAGTGCCTTGGCACCTAGCTAGAAAAAATACTTTTTTCTCTTCTTTTCTTTCCTTTCTTTTCCTTTCCTTTCTTTCTCTTTCCTTTTTTCTTTCCCTCCCTCCTCCTCCCCTCCCTTTCTTTCTCTCGTTCTTCCTTCCTTTCTGTCTTTCTTTCTTTCAATCCACCCTTTCTTTCTTTCTTTCTTTCTTTCTTTCTTTCTTTCTTTCTTTCTTCTCTAGCTTTGTTGGTCATGCCGTCAGAGGTGCAGACTAAAGCAAGCAGATGCTGTGAAGTGTGATTATGAAAGCCGCTAACGAGAAATGGGTACTGTGATTCTGTGTCCCTCTCCCACTCTGCCTACGATATCGGGACCCTGTCGTGGTCAGCGGCCAGTGAGACTGAGCCCAGCAGATAGAAGTGTTTCTAGAAAAGGGACATTATGTGCCATGCTGCTTGTCCCCACCCTCGGCCACGCGTGCAGGTGTCCTGGATTCCTACTAGCAATAGACCTTGGGATTCGTGCCAAGCATGTTTGGAAGCCCGACGTCATTCCTAGTACAGTAACCCAGTGTCCCCAGCTGGGTTACAAACATTCGGACAAAGCCAACCCTTGGTGGGTGTCAGCCAATTAAAATACCCATTTCCCTGTGAGGGACTCTGGAACCCAGTAAGTGTGGCTCAGAGCTGAGTGCTTTCCACGGAGCCTGACCCTCTCAGCCTCTCCCTGTCAGCTGGAAATAAGGCAGGATTGACCTGGAGGGCCTCAGGTTGTGGGTGAATGAATGGAAGAAGCACTAGCTCATCGGAGGGAACCTTCGAGGCACTGTGTGAAAATGATGGTGCCTTGGTCCTAGTCCCTTAGCAAGAGTTTACCCCTTCTGTGTATGTCTGTGTGGCCCCATCAGGGCAGGTTAAGGGTCCTGTTTTAGAGGTGATTCATTGGACGAGAAGTTGCGAAGAGGCAGCTGCCTCGGGCCAGTCAGCCAACCAGCTGTGTGTGTGTGTGGGGGGGTGTCATCCTCCCCAACACACGTGTATTGTGGTTTCTTAGTGTCTTGAGCTATGCAATGTAACTGTTTGGGCAGTTCTTGAACCTTCCTCAGAGGTCCTTTTGTTCCCTTCTGACCCTCCCAGTGCTTCCTGGGTGGTGGCCAGGAGGTTAAAAAAAAAAAACAACAAAAAACAAAACAAAGGGGTAAGGCTTAACAGGACTGGACACAGGAGAGAAGGAGGCTGATGCTCAGTTGTTCTGGTGGTTACAGTGCTCCGGGGACAGCTGCGGTGCTCTCTCGGGTGGAGCACAAAAACCTGGATAACAATCTTGGCTGTGTCTGTAAGAGAGGCTTCTGGAATGGTCAAGCCTGGCGGTTTACAAAGACAAAAAAAAAAAAAAAAAAAAAGGACTTAACGAAAGCAGAGGCATGCCACTAGTGTAATGCTTTGGAACAAGCAAGGCATGTTCTGAAGGCTGCAATCAAATGCAGACACCAGCTGCTGCCTGGCAGCACAGAATGGTGGCCCCTGCTGTGTGGTTGAATGCACACAGAGATAACCCCTATGTTGGCCATTTTGCAATGATGGGGGAGGGGGGGCCAGTGGTACTTGGCGGCAGCGTGGGGAGGGAGCACACAGCTAAGGGGTTAATGATGATCCACAGTGATACCCAGTGAGAGATGGATGTCAAGCAGTTTCGCTGGATGCTTCCCACCACGATCGAGGCAGCCAGCGGCACTGAGGTTTGAGGATAATAAATGAGGAAAATAGGGTGTGCAGGGCTCACCCAGCTGGGCAAAACAGCTGGGCAAGTGCTTGCTGAGGCCTCCACCAAGCCGACCCCGGTTCACCTCCCGAAGATGGTTCTGAAGTTTGATGCTCTCAGAAAAAAAGACCCCAACTGTGAGACTCATTCATCCCTGGGGCGAGTAACTACTTTTAAAAGTTATGCAAGATTGGTATGGAGAGGTGGAACTGGTTACAAACCCAGAGGGCATGGTGGGGACTTCATAAAGCACATCTGCTTCAAAGGGGGGATTCTGCCAGGCATGGTAGCACATGCCTCTAATCTCAGAATGTGGCAAGCGGAAGCAGGAGATATCAAGTTGAAGCCAGCCTGGCCTATATAGTGAGACCCTATCTCCTAAAATCAAAATATATAAATAGAGAGTTAGGTTCTTCTCTCCTCTGGCTCATTCTTTTTGGTGACACTTCAGTTAAAGGGACGGGGGCGGGCGGGGCGGGGGCGGGGGCGGGGGCGGGGCGGGGCTGGTGCCTGCATCTCTAGGGCGGAATTCCTTGCTAGCAGGAGGTGTTGGCAGTTTTTCCTCAGTTTTGTTTCTAATGAAAAGGGAACAAGGGATGTAAGGACACAGAGACTTGACAGTCAGAGAGAGAAACTGTCCTTTGGGAAAAATTTTCAAGCCCTTTACATATGAGGGCCTGTTTTGGTGTTAAAGGGTGCCCGGTACTCCAACAACTTTGGCGTTTTACTTTACACCCACTGAAAAAGGGAAACAAGCCAGAATCATAATTATAAACGGTGTCTAAATGCCTTTGTGGGTGAGTGAGATGTTTTCCGTCTCAGGTGACGCTGGAGGACAGCAGCAGACTCCCCTAAACCCAGAGGGAGAGAGTGAACATATCCATACCCGTAAGAAGTCTACATCTAGTCTCCTCCTCCTCGTCCCCCCACCCTCTCAGGTTTCCTCTTCCTCGTCCCCCCATCCTCTCAGGTTTCCTCTTCCTCGTCCCCCCACCCTCTCAGGTTTCCTCTTCCTCGTCCCCCCCACCCCCACCCTCTCAGGTTTCCTCCTCCTCGTCCCCCACCCTCTCAAAGCCTCCCACAGGAGGCAACCGCGATCCTTAGGGTAAGGTCCTGATGCCCTGGCCTTGAAACTTTCCCTCCCCATAGTTGCCTCTGGAAGCTCAATAACTGGGTGGGGGTGGGGAAAGACTGCATACCATAATCAACTATGCAGGACAGACCAGCAGCTGCTTTGAGTTGCCGGGCTGGGCAAACCTGAGAGATGAGCCCATCCCTTTTCTTCAGACTTAAATCCTTTCTAATTTGACTTTATTTGTTTCCTCATTTATTTATTTTTATGCGTACGGGTGCTTTTTTTTTTTTTTTTTTTTTTTTTGCCTGCATGTATGTTTGTATGTTTGTATATCACACGCATGAAGTGCTGGTGGGGGCCAGAAGAGGGTGATAGATGCCCTGGGTCCGATAGCTCCACCCCTGCACTCCCTAATCCCAGAGGGAAGCTCACCTGTGGTCAGACCTGCTCTAGGTCTTGCCAGGCTAGTGAGAGCAGCGGGAGGGAGGCTGTGGGCAGCCCAGTGCCCCAGCCACCTTCAGAACCCCAGCCCCCTTCTACC
>JADRCD010218272.1:0-11758 GCA_019843815.1 Montemys delectorum | reverse complement strand
TGTGTGTGTGTGTGTGTGTCTGTGTCTGTGTTTGTCTTTGTGTGTGTGTGTGTGTGGGTATGTCTGTGTCTGTGTTTGTCTTTGTGTCTGTGTGTGTGTGTGTGGGGGGGGTATGGGCATGCATGTGTAAACATGTGTGAGCATAAGTGTCCTGTACTGGCCAGAAGAGGGCATCAGATCCCCCAAACTAGACTTTAAGAGTTGAAAGACATGGATGCTAGGATCCAAACTCAGGCCCTCTGGTAGAGCCAATCAGCCCTAAACATCTATGTTCCTCACAGCTTCTGGGGGCAGTCCTGAGCTTACAATGGCTGCATCTTTGACCCCCCCCCCCATTCTTTCTTTGTCTTTCATCTGTGCTGTATCCCAAGTCCTCTCTCCCATTCTTTCATATGGTTCCTTCTTGTCACCCAGGAGTCTCCTTTGGGATATAAGGAAATACCCACAGGCTCCAGGGTCCGTGTTTGAACCCTTCTGGCTAGTGGGTGCCATTTAGACTGTTATTCAAAACAACGGGGGCCCTCCTTTTCTATAGGTTATTTTATCAAGTCCCATGGCTAATGAATGTGGGATTTGGCGTTGAGTTCTGTGATAGCTGTGATGTTAACCATTACCGTGGCTGGATTTAGAATCCTCTGTGGGCATGTTTATCTGAGAGGGCTTTCGCAGAGAGCCAAGACTCGCCTTCAACACACGCGGCACCTTTGGAATATTCAGAGACGTCCCTAGCTCCCACCAACAAAAGGGCTAGGCATGCTGTCAGATAACATCCTGGGCCTATAGCAGAGACTGTTCCGTTTTGCTTTAGTTGGCCACCCAGTGTTCCCACCAACATATATCTGCGGGCATCCTGTTGTATAGCTTTGTTTTGTTATAAAGAACCTTGCTGCATTGGAACATAGAATTTGGGACATCGTGGAGGGATAACTTTCTTCAGAGTTTTGTGAGCCTCCTTACTTCTCTCTCCTGGGGGGGGGGGGGGGGGGGATATTTAAAGTAGGATTAAATAGCTATGAAACGGGCTGTTAGCAAGCATAATTCTAGACCCGAGGAGGCCAGGCTCATCACAGTCTCTAAGGATGCCTCTCGTTATAACTTGGGGTTTTACCCTAACCCTCTTCTCCCTTGTTTGAGACAAGCCCCTCCTAGTTTGCCTCTCAGCTTGACAGGGTAGCTGGCCTACCCGAGCTGTCTGGAGATTCTCCTGTGTTCCAAACTCTCTTCCTGTATGTCCCCATTCCACGTGGGCTCTAGGATTTGAACTCAGGTCCTTATACCTGTGTGGCAAGTGTTTTAGCCTCTGAGCTATCCCCCAGTCCCTGCATAAGTCTTATGTTCATTAACATGCTAGTTGTGATAGATAGGAAAAGGAAAGAGTGACGTGTATGTATGTATGTATGTATGTATGTATGTATTTTTCTCAACCAAGCCTACCCTATGAAGGGACCTCTGGGAACCTAGCTGATTGGAGGGGGGGGGGGAGGCTCTCAGGGCCTATGGACCCTTATCAGAAGAACTTGGTCCCTCTCTATCCCATGACTCATTCTGCTTGGTTAGCCTTGAATGATAGTATAATACACAGTCTTCTCCGAAACTTCATCTTTTTGTTTGTTTGTCTGTTTGTTTGGTTGGTTGGTTGTTTTTTTTTGAAGCAGGGCTTCTCTGCATAGCCCTGGCTGTCCTGGAACTCACTCTAAACTAGGCTGGTCTCAACCTCAGAGATCCTCCTGCCTTTGCTGCCTGAGTGCTGGGATTAAAGGCTCATGCCCACCACTGACTGGCTCCATCATCTTTTAGACTGCATCGTGTTCCACTGTGGCTATACCATAAGCAGGTCAATTAAAGGGTGATTTCTAAGATTTGGTGTTATAGAAACCCATTTCAATGAATGCATCTCATTTTCTGCTCCTATATGATCCAGATGGATTTCTGTTTGTTTGTTTGTTTTGGTTTTGTTTGCTTGTTTGGTTGGTTGGTTTTGGTTTTTGAGACAGGGTTTCTCTGTGTAGCCCTGGCTGTCCTGGAACTCACTCTCTGTAGGCCAGGCTGGCCTCGACCTCAGAACCAGCCTGCCTCTGCCTCCCAAGTGCTGGGATTAAAGGCGTGCGCCACCACTGCCTGGTGCTCCTCATCATCTTTTACTTTAAAATCTGTGACCTTAGTTTGATCTGTGGGGCTGTAGTAGCAGCCCCAGGTAGTTCCACCTGCAGACCAGCTAGCATGTATGTCCAAATAATCTTTAACTGAATGCATGGTGTGGTATTGTAGTGACCTCGATTTGTTTCCAGGGACCTCTCTCTGTGATTGTTTGTGCCACCCTGACTTGTCCCTCAGAGCCATACTCCTGTCCTCTGATTGCCCCCCCCCTCCTCATCACAGGGGTCTGGCAGTTGTTCTCATTATCATAACAACAGCACAACAGCCGCTTTTCCTAAGTGTTTGTCCCTCTATGGTCTCACTCCTCTAGCTAGGCCTCCACCTCAAGCCCTTGAGAATTTCCTCTGAGAACCCAGCAGGATGACATCCCGTGATTCAGATTCCAAAGCCTTGAAGTAGATCAGCAGACCAACCTCCAAGAGACCTGATTACACAGGCCCTGACCCCACATGCGGCTTCAAGCTTGCTATCACCCCGTCCTGTACCCCAACGCCTCCACCCCCACCCCTCTGCAGCCTTTCAACTCCTCTGTCTCAAGGGGAGCTCATCTCTTCCCCAGGAGGAAAGCAAACAACAGATGTGTGTGGTGACAGAGTGTGGTGTGTGTGTCCCCAAGCCATGCAGGGGACCTCTGATCTCCCTCTGGCCATGTTTGCAAATAAATGCCTTTCCTCGAACAGCCTAGTGCTTCAGAGATAGGAAGGGAGACAGTCCAGGCACCTGGAAGCTAAAAGGTTTTGCTGTCTAAGCAGAACATAAGAAACACGTTTTTGTTGACATCTCCAGCTTGCAGTGGTTTGAAACCGTGTGTCAAGGAGTTTGCAAATATTGAGATGTTCTCAGAGAGGGTGGTGGTGGGGTAGAGACAGTTCTCACAAAAGACATCGAAACCCACACTCACGGCGTTTTGAAGATCCCTTTGGAAGTTGGCTGGGTAGAGACATAAAGAGAATTGTATGCCGTAGGTAGAGGGAGAGTCTCAGTTGATAAATGTGCTTCTGATCTCCGCCCTACTGTGGACAGTTCAGCACCAAGATGTCCAAAGTGGGACCTGCTCTCAGCCATCTTCCTCAGAAGATCTAAAATCATGTTCTAGTTTAACACAAAAATGATTCTGAGGGAAAGAGAGACAAGAGAAGGTGAGAGAACTCCCAGTCTTATCCACTGGGCCAGAAAGACAGAACCTCTGTCCTGTGCAACCCCGGATGCAACACTGGGGACCTAACCCGGGGTGGGGGTGGGGGATCAGAATACTGTGTCAGAACGGACTCCACGATTCCGATATCTTGAATTTTATAGATTGAAAATCGTCAACACAATGACCTTAGTTGCTTGGTTGTGCAAAGTAACAAATGCGTCCTTCCAAGGCTCTGCTTGTTGATGGTCATTTGTTGCTTACTGGCCGAATCCTGAAAAAAAAAAATCACAGATGTTACCCTCCAATCTCCAACCGTGGTGATGACAAGGGTGGGGTGGGGTGGGGGCAGGGCTCAGGGCTCTGTCAAGACAAGGAAATGAGCAACAAGTCAGACTGCTTCCTAGTATGAGTTCCTGGGAAGCCATAGTTCTCCCAAACCGTGATATCATGAGCCCCTCTAATTACAAGAGGTTAAATATCTTACAGCAGAGGAGAGATGAGCCAGTCACATCTAGGGCAAATGTGACCCGAATGTCAACTGGTCAAATGAGTTGTGATTTTTGTCGACTAGTGGGGGGGACGGGGGGAGGGCGGGGAGAAGGGGCTTTTCTTAGTATCAGCTGGAGATGCACTTTGTTCCGCAAACACTAGAGGGCAGCAGAAGGCAGCATTTGACAGATCCAAGGGCACCAGGTACCAGGGGTTCAGGGTGATGACCAGCTCAAGTCCCTGGGGCTATGCGCACCTCTCTTCTTGCTCGGCCACCTCTGTTTTTAAAGCCAGGAAATACCTTTCCCTGTTCAGGTAAATAAGTCTACTGCCCACCTCCCCCCTCCTCCTCCAGAGACACCGGGAGCTGACTGAGAGGTTCCTGGTGTCTTAGCACTTCCTGCGCCTCCACTACTTGCTTACAAGGGTTGGGAAACAAGAGGTCCCCGCTGTGATTGCCATGTGACCCCTCAGACAGGCTAAGAGACGTTTGGAAGGCAGAGCGGGCCAAGTGTGGAGGAAGTACGCTTTCCCTAGTGGCTATTCAATTGCTGGCTTCCAGGGTGAGGAGGCACCGTGTGTGGGCAGGCAAGGGTTTTTTCAGAGCACCAGTAGCATAAGTGTGGCTTTGAAGCCGACAGCTCTGAAGGCAGCCTCACTCTTGACTGCTGTCCGTCCCAGGAACAGTTTTCTGACTCCACCATCTTGGTTGTGGCAGGGCTGTGTGTCTGCACCGCGGAGGCCAGTTACACACACACACACACACACACACACACACACACACACACACACACGCGTGCGCTTTTCCAGCCTCCCTACTATTTTGTGTGGAGACAGTCTCCTGCAGTCTTTCAGTCTTTCCCTGTTTAAGTGGTTTTTATTTCTGACGCCGACCCGGCTGAAGGTGAGCAACAGCAGTAACCTGAATCCAGCAAACCCACAATCTGGGTCTCTAGAGGACTGAGTCCCATCAGGTGACTCAGAGGGCGTTCCACCGTGAAACCAAACTTCCTTCATGACCACTGTGACTTGTCCCTGCTTCCACAGGGAGTGACTGTGACCCACCCTCCCCACCCCCCACTGCTGCTCATGGCACATGGGTGTATGGTGATTGATATCTCAGGGCCAATGTGCAGGTCAAGCTCATCGCTCTAACTTCTAACAAGCACCGACCTAGAGAGTGAGGCAGCCTAGAGTGGTTAATCAGGAGCTGCGCATGCTCACACAGACCATGGCTTGCCTGGGGTCCGCAGCTACTCTGGCTAGTAGAACGGACAGACCTGAGGGTGCCTGCTAGTGTCCTCCCCTACCTCCCAGGGCTTCCTGTGTGTGAAGCCTAGCTGGCCTGTGTTCCCTGCTGCCCTTCTCAGACCAGCATTAGAAATATGGAACCTAGGGCTGTAGGGACTCAGCACCCACGTAAGAGACTGAGAGTAGCTATGTGTGTTCTTATATAAGCTCAGTCCTGGGGGACAGAGACTGGAGGATAGCTGGGGCTTGCTGGATGCCAGAATAGCTGGAAAAAACAAAGAGCTCCAGGCTCTCTCTCTCTCTCTGTGTGTGCGTGTGTGTGTGTGTGTGTGTGTGTGTGTGTGTGTGTGTATAACTTGTAACAACTTGCAGCATTCTCCCTTTAACATGTGGGGCTCCGGACTCAAACTCAGGTTAGAAGCTTGGCATTAGTTGCCCTTATAGCTGGCCCATCTCATTGGCCCCCAAACTGGAGCTTAGATCTGAGACCTTTTGTGTCAGTTCACTCGTGGGCGAAGCAGACCCTCAGATATATCTAACGAGGAGATCGTGGGTGTTCCTGAAGAGCATGCGTTGAAAGATGAAGGAAAAAGGAAGGGTGGTTGATCTTGTTACCTTGATGGGGATTAGAATCTCCACAGTAACAAACCTCTGGACTTGTCTTTGAGGGAGTTTCTAGATCCGGGGGTGGGGTGGGGTCAATCACATCTGTCAATGCAGTAACTCCTGCTTTTGCCTGCTGGTCCTGGGGGAACCCTAGCTGATCCACAAGCCCCAGGGGTGATCCTGTCTCTGCCTCTGTAGTTTGGGGGTTACAGATGTAGGCTACTGTGCCCAGCATTTTTATCCATTTTCACTTCTGTCTTCATACCCATTGAACAAACCCAGTGATTTGAGATGCCACCATGATGGACTGCTCCCTCAGCCAGAATAAACCCCTCCTCCCTTGAGGGAGGTTTTGTCAGGTGACTGGAAAGCAACTGATAAAGGACTGAAGAGCCTCAGGTAACAAACACAGACCTGTGGCAGCAGGATGCACTAGCCAAAAAACTAGCCGGACAGAGCAGGGCATAAAGCTTTCTCCACTCAGGACTCCTTTCGTCCAAGAGAGTTTTATGCAACCCTGGGTAGACAGACATATAGAATACGTACACAGAGCGTCTTGGGGTTTTCTTGCTGTGAGGAAACAGCACGACCACCAGCAACTCTTCCAAAGGAAAACATTTCATTGGGGCTGGCTTACAGGTTCAGAGGTTTAGTCCATTATCATCATGGCGGGAAACATGACAGTGTGCAGGCAGACATGGTGCTGGAGAGGTAGCTGTGAGTTCTACATCTGGGTCCACTAGCTGCAGGAAGTGACAGGAAGTGACATACTGGCCAGGCTTGACCTTCTGAGACCTCAGAGCCCAGCCCCTAGTCACACACTTCCTCTAACAAAACCACACTGACTTCAACAAGGCCACACCTCCTAAAAGTACCACTCCCTATGGGCCTCTGAGGGCCATTTTTGTTCAAACCATCACACAGAGCAGATCTGTCCTGGTAGAAATAACAGGTTTGATCTACAAGTCTTTGGTGTATAAGTGGTATTTGCCATTTTGCCATTTAATTAAAGACGGAAGGAAATCTGCACACCCGTGATGGGTGCGTCTTGAGCTTTTGTTGCCACAGGATACACACACCCGAAGTCAGTGTTTTCAGAGTTCACTGCTATTTTGATATTATACTTGCCACACCACACATCAGTACATTGTGGAGCGCTGTTGCCGTGCCATAAAGATCGCACTGGCCAGCTGGAGCCATTGGAGTAAACAAGTCCTTATTTGAACCCGGGGGCGTGCCCACCAGTGGCGTGATTCTACGTCAATGCCTAGTAGCCTATGACTGTGTGAAACGTGGTATGGGCTCATGGGCGGTCCTACGAAAGGTATATAGTCAGACTCCTGGTGGGGCTCGGGGCCACTCTGCTGTAACCGTTAAGCAAGACATTCCTGAGTAAACTGTTGCTGGAAGGAAGTGGTGTGCTGGTCCTTCTTCCCTGTCGGTCAGGGTCGTTGGCGCCGCGCAGTACATTATAATACAAAACGAGAGGAGAGTACATTTAGGGCGTTTCAGACATGACTGGAGATCCTACCGCAATCCGTAAGCCAGAACTCATGGTATGACACCGCAGTCAGCTCTCCAAACAGCAACTTTTAAAACTCAAGTATTGGGACAGAACAAATCCCAAGGTATACACTCATGATACCTTCACACTGAGGAATGTCTGTAAGACGATTTTTGGGTTTTGATAATTAAGCCGTTATGTTTTTTAAGAGACCAGGCTACTGTGCAGGTATGGAAAAAAAAAACTGTAGTTTATTACAGTGGGCTCAGTTCTGTGCCAAGATGATTCCGGCAGCCTTCGTTGGTGTTGTGTGGTAGGATAGCGTGTGCCATCAAAAGGGCACAGGTTGTACGTTTTTCAGGAACAAGACTTCGCCGAGGCCCCATGATGCCCATGAGAAGCCAGAGGCACCTCAGAGTCGTGACAGGCTTGGTTTGGGATTAATTTTTGGTTATTACATTGAACTTTATGATTGGCAAATTGTCGTCGTTGTTGTTGTTGTTGTTTTCGAGACAGGGCTTCTCTGTATAGCCACGGCTATCCTGTATAGTCCAGGCTGGCCTCGAACTCAGAAATCCACCTGCCTCTGCCTCCCATATGCTGGGATTAAAGGCATTCTCCACTGCAAATTATCTTAACCCGCATACTTAGGCATGGGCGTGGCTTAAGGATCGGAGCAGGAGTGGAATACAGGGAACCGGCCGGCCGGGTCACTCAGGTTTGTGCTACACAGTACTCGTCACTCACAGGGATTTCTTTAGAAAGATGCGGCTTCAGTTTGAAAGCTAGGCTGGATCTAAAAGCAGCATGACTGAAGCCACTGGCAAGACTAGGGGCTTGTCGACGTTCCCCCATCAGTCTCTGTTCATCCTAAACTCCCTGCTCCCTCAAGAGCACCTTACTGAGCAGTCAAAGCCTCTGCGTTCAGGATGCGGCAGTGACCACAGTGGGCCTTGAGCAAGGACAGAGAGGAAGACCCCCCATGGTGATTTCTCCTGATTCAGCCTCTACCTCTCCTCCACCAGGCTGGCCAACCACACCTATCAAGGCAGTGACTCCTGCTTCTGCATGCTAGTCCTGGGTGAACCCTGGCTGAGAGGCAAGCCACAGGGGTCCTCCTGATTTTACCCCCATAGCTTTGAGGGTTACAGGTTTGGGTTACTGTGCCCCCAGCCTCCTTTATACACACTTTTGTCCTCGTACCCAACAAAACTTAGTGATTTGGGGTGCCATCTTGAATGCATTTACTCTATGATGCACATGGACCTATTTTTGGATTTTAAAAATTCTATTTAAAGCCTGGTGGTTGGTCTCATCTTGCCTTCCACAAATGCTATGCTGATCCCCTGTACAAGACTTATGATTTTATTTTGTTTTATCTGATGGGGGCATGTTTCCTCCCCAGCAGCATCTCATCTTACTTGGCTCCTGGCTCTTTTTTCTGTGACTTTGGATAATCTTTCTTCCTCATGGGAAATCTTAGCGTCTTTGCTGAAATCACAAGAGATGAACAGACCAACTCGGGAGAAACTTGTGTTCTCGTGACTTGAGCTTCCCATTGCTCAGGTTTAATAGTGGGTCTTTTGGGCTGGCGAGATGGCTCAGCGGGTAAGAGCACTGACTGCTCTTCTGAAGGTCCTGAGTTCGGATCCCAGCAACCACATGGTGGCTCACAATCACCCTTCTGGTGCATCTGAAGACAGCTACAGTATATTATGCCAGAGGGAGTGGGGCCGGAGCGAGAGGGGCTGGAAGAGGTCCTGAGTTCAATTTCCAGCAGCCACACACATGGTAGCTCATGGCCATCTATACAACTGCAGTGTACTCATACACATAAAAAAATAAATAAAATACATCTTTAAAAATATAGTGGGTTTTTCACTTGTGCTTTTCAGTTCTCTTCACGAGAACTTCTCTCTTTCGTTTTCTTTCTTCTCCTCTCCTCTCCTCTCCTCTCCTCTCCTCTCCTCTCTCCTCTCCTTGCCTCTCCTCTCCTTCAAGACAGGTTCCCACTATGTAGCTCTGGCTGTCCTAGAATTGACTGTGTAGACCAGGCTAGCCTAGAACTCACAGTGATTCACTAGCCTCTGCCTCCAGAGTGCTGGGATTAAAGTCGTGTGCCACCGCACCTGGCTTTCCATTTCTTGTTAGATGTTTAGGCTGGGTTTTTGGTTATTCATCAATTGGTTCTTTTCTTTCATGGCACATTTTAACGGGCTCACATCTGTGAGTGAGAAAACCATTTGTTATCTGGTTTCGTATTAAATTTACATTTTGTTGGTTTATTTATTCATTTATTTTGTTGTTGTTGTTGTTGTTGTTGATAATATGTGTAGGGCATGTGGAACCTCGTTACCAGACAGGCATAAGAACTGGTATGGTTGAGTAAGCTCAGACCCTGGGAATCTCAGAGTCTTGAGATCCACAGAAGTCCTGCCTGGCCACTATGTCCTTCCTGTACCTGCTCTGCGACATATAACCAGGACTCCCTGCTACCCCATTGAGAGGACCATGGCGATCGGTCATGTAAGGAAAACACCTGGAGTCCTTCCCCATGCAAACAGAGCCTCACTGACATCTCAAACTGAGCCAATAGGAAACACCTACCCTACATCCCACTCACTTCTCAGTGTTTATAAAGTCCCTGTCCACCTGGAAGAAAGTGCACACGTTATTTCACTGAGGATCGTCTGAGAGTGGCTAAGCTTTAAGACTTGGGCAAGAGTTCCCTTTCCTGAAGTATTCATTGCTGGACCTTGGACCCACCTGGCTGGCCAGGCTCACGAGTCTGTCCCCTGCTTCAGTAGCTGATTGAGAGACCAGGCTGGATGGGAGCCATGAACCCTAAGGCAGGGTGTGTGGGTGGGCAGTGAAGGGTCTTCTGTGCCCACAGATAAGAGCATCAGTGGCTACAGACTCAGCTTTCTTAAGCCACCACATATGGTCCATGCACATATTGGTGTGGCAGGTCTTCAACTCTATATTTCTATAATTAATCCCAGTGATTTTACTGGTTCACTAAGCTAGACTTGATGGAACTCTTCTCTTAGGTCTGTTCATATCTCCTTAAGAAAAATCCCACGGCATCTGTTCTGACCAGCATCTGTGGAGAGCAGACCCCACATGTGGCATGCAGAGTGACATCCGTGTAAGAGTCACAGCATGTCTGGAAGGACAGGATACTTAGCTTCACCTTCTAGTGCCTGAAATATGGGCGTGGATATCCGATACAGATTTGTAGAATGTAGACATGAATAAAGGATCCATAGAAGGATATAATAACTTACTGTGGTTCTTCTAGAAAGTGCGTTGCTTCAACTATTTACTGAGAACTTATTATATACATTGTGGGGCTGGAGAGATTGGCTTAGTGGTTAAGAGCACTGGCTGTTCTTCCAGAGGTCCTGAGTTCAATTCCCAGCAACCACCTGGTGGCTCTCAACCATCTGTTATAGGAGCCGATGCCCTCTTCTGGTGTGTCTGAAGTCACTGTGTGTGTATTGCTGGGGACTGAGTGTAGTCCTTTGTACACACCGGGCCAGCACTCTAACCCCGAGTTCCATCCCAAGCTCAAGCCATATTAAGAACTTTTATTGGAGACATTATATCAAGACCTTTTACTGGAAAGTTTCAATGAAATTACTTTTCATTGGGTAGCTTATACTCAACCTTTAGTAGCTTAATCATCTCAGAACCTATGGCTCAGTGGCACTGTTCACCTTCTCATCGGGGTGGAGCCACCCCACCCTCCGTTTCCAGAGCTCTGCATCATCACACAGGAAGCTAACCCCCCTTAAACAAAATGTATTCGTCCTCCTAATTTATGTCCAGTTCCTAGAAACCAGCATTCTATCTTTGTTCATTAGGAGTTAACTACTACAGGGACCTTGGAGGGGGAAACATACTGTGTTGGTCATTTTGTGTCCCTTCCTCCCCACCTTCCCCGACCATGATCAGTTCAGTGTGATGTCTCACCCACCGATGTCTCACCCACACTGTTATACATACGTACAGTTCTTTCTTTGTTATATTCTTCAGAATTCTCTTGTGCTAACATTCTGTAATGGGTCTGTTATATTATCTGTATTATCAATGGGAGCTTAATGGGTTTCTGGGTTTGGCAAGGAAAAATGTTTGCCATGCACATTCTTCTCCTGAGGGTAGGCACAAGTTTCTGAGGCATGTATAGAAATATACTCATGTATGTCGGGACATATTGTAATTGTATTATATTTAGATTTGTGCTACTTAACAGCAGGGATATGTTCAGAGAAATGGACCAGAAGGTGATTTTTCTTGAGTGATCATAGAATATTCTTACATAGACGTCAATGCTTTAGACCAAGTACTTAAATAGCCTTTCCGGGCAATCAACGGACAGGAAACACGAGCCGTTTAAGACTGTTACCAGTTCAACATGGTGAGAAAAGCCATTTTTGTTTTATGGGTTCAGAGGGACAGAGTCCATGATGGTAGAGGGGCATGGAAGATGGCTGATTACATTCTATCTACATGCAGGAAGGAGAGAGTACAGGAGGGAGGGGGAGGGAGGGAGAGAGAGGAAGAGGGAGGAGGAGAAGAAGGAGGAGGAGGAGGAGGAGGAGGAGGAGGAG
>JADRCD010218270.1:41714-54101 GCA_019843815.1 Montemys delectorum | reverse complement strand
CAAAATAAGAACAATTTTTAGACATTGGATTTCATTGTAATAAGGCTGTACTTCAGTGACCCTCACATCACCAAAGGATTTTACCTCCATCGTAGCTAAGCTGAGAGTTGACAGTTCTGCTGCACCAAGAAATGAATTGCAGGCTCAATTTTTGGATACAGACTTCCTGCTATGGTCAAAGCTATTTGACTTGAGTGAGTAACTTTATTCTCAGCCCACTGAGAACAGGTTACATTCATTTAAGAAAGGGTGTAGGTATTAAGATGGTCTATCCATAAAGTCATTCACCAACTGTTTCAATGAACAATGGTTCTGCTTGGAGGGTGGCACAGACATTGGGTGAGGGTAAGAATTTGGTTCATTAGCTGTGATAATTTGGAAAAGCATTCATCTTAAAGAAAGAGTAACTTATAAAGTCCTCTTCTTCAAACTTGATACAAGAGTTACAAACGTCAGGCAAAGCATTCAGTCTCACTCTTTGTTGTTCTCTTACAAGCAACCTCCCTAGCTAATGATCTATGTTTCTTTTGGGAATATAACTACTTTTGAAATATATAAGCTGTTCTGAAAACCATAGTATAATGTAAAGACATGAAATAAACAATACTACTAATACAGAGGCTGAGATAGGAGAAGCAAGATTTCAAGACCCTTATGTTGTACACAGCAAGACACTGTCACAAACAAACAAGTTGAAAGTGTATATAGATTGTACAATGTTGGACCTATTTCTCCAATTACCAAATTAGAGAGAACATTGGATGACAATCAACAAATTTCTAATTCCTCATATATTGGATTTCAATCAATTAGGATATGTTGGTAATATTAATTTTCATATTAATATATTAAGAAAAAGTAATTGTCACTTCCTGTTGTTTTTGTTGTAAGAGGTGGAATTAGGTTTGTGTGGATTTGTTGAAAGATTACCTGCTTGCTTCTTCTGGGGTGTAGTTTGGCTCCTTATGTTGATGTTTTCCATCTATTATCCTTTGTAGGGCTGGATTTGTGGAAAGATAGTGTGAACTTTGTTTTGTCATGGAATATCTTGTTTTGTCATGGAATATCTCCATCTATGGTAATTGAGAGTTTTACTGGATATAGTAGTGTGGGCTGGCATTTGTGTTCTTGTAGGGTCTGTATGACATCTGCCCAGGATCTTCTAGCTTTCATAGTCTCTGGTGAGAAGTCTGGTGTAATTCTGATAGGCCTGCCTTTATATGTTACTTGACCTTTTTCCCTTATTGCTTTTAAAATTCTTTCTTTGTTTAGTGCATTTGGTGTTTTTATTATTATGTGACGGGAGGAATTTCTTTTCTGGTCTAGTTTTGGGGTTCTGTCAACTTCTTGTATGTTCATGGGCATCTCTTTCTTTAGATTAGGGAAGTTTTCTTCTATAATTTTGTTGAAGATATTTGCTGGCCCATTACATTGGGAGTCTTCGCTCTCTTCTATACCTATTATCCTTAGGTTTGGTCTTCTCATTGAGTCCTGGATTTCCTGGATGTTTTGGGTTAGGAGCTTTTTGCTCTTTGCATTTTCTTTGACTGTTGTGTCAATGTTTTCTATGGTGTCTTCTGCCCCTGAGATTCTCTCTTCTATCTCTTGTATTCTGTTGGTGATGTTTGCATCTATGATTCCTGATTTCTTTCCTAGGTTTTGTATCTCCAGGGTTTTCTCTTTCTGTTTTCTTTATCGTTTCTATTTCCATTTTTAGATTCTGGATGGTTTTGCTCATTTCCTTCACATGTTTGACTGTGTTTTCCTGTAGTTCTTTAAGGGATTTTTATGTTTCCTCTTGAAAGACTTCTAGCTGTTTACCTGTGTTCTCTTGTATTTCTTTGAGGGTGCTATTTATGTCTTTCTTAAAGTCCTGTATCATCACCATGAGAAGTGATTTTATATTTGAATCTTGCTTTTCTGGTGTGATGGTGTGTCCAGGACTTGCTATGGTGGGAGTATTAGGTTCTGGTGATGTCAAGTGACCTTGGTTTGTGTTTTTTATTTTCTTACACTTGCCCCCTGCCATCTGGTTATCTCTAGTGCTACCTGCCCTTTTTAAAGCTGACTGGAGCCTGTCCTTCCTGTGATCCTGGTTGTGTCAGAACTCCTCAGAGTCAAGCTGTGTCTGTGATCCTGTGATTCTGGGATCCTGTGATCCTGGGCTTGTTAGGTAACCTGGGAGTGGAGCTTCCTCTGGGTGTTTTGGGACTGGTTGCAGAGCTTGGGCCCAAGGTCTGCTCTGGACACCAACCCAGACAGACCGGAAGGAACCTGAGTCACTGGGCTGGTGGAGTTCCTGTGTGCCTGGTCCCGCTGGTTCCAGTTACTCCTAGTGTTGGGACAGATGTTAGTTCCTCCTCACCTCTGATCCTGGGTGTGTCAGAGCGCCTGGGAGTGGAGCTTCCTCTGGGTGTTTTGGGACTGGCTGCAAAGATGTTGGTTCCTCTTCACCTCTGATCCTGGGTGTGTCAGAGCGCCTGGGAGTGGAGCTTCCTCTGTTGTGGGACTGGCTGCAGAGCTTGTACTCAAGGTCTGTTCTGGACACCAGCCCTGACAGACCGGAAGGAACCCGAATCACTGGGCTGGTGGAGTTCCTGTGTCGCCTTTCATTTTCTTAACAGCATTTTTCAAAGAGTTATAGTTTTGATTTGGCCAAATCCAGCTTATAATTATTTTTAATTATTTTATGAACTGGACTTAGAAATGGAATTTTAGGTATAATACCCCAAAAGCACAAAATTCAGAAGATTCTTGGTGTTAACCGACAGAAGGTTTACAATTTTTCTCTTTACAAGTAGGTCATTAACCAGCTATGAGTTATGCCTTGTGTAAAGGGTCAGGTACATCTCCTCCCCACCTTCTGCTACTGATGCTGTTGTCTGTCATTGTCCATTGTCCCAGTACTGTTAAAATGACCACCATCTCATCTAATTACATCTGGGTCTCCATCAACATTTAGCTGTGGCTGTCTGTACTCCTCTCATGGGCTCTGGATGCTCTTCCACTGACCACTGACCTCACGAGGGACCCCATCTTGAGTGACCCGTAACTCTAGGGAAGTTATTTACAGCTAGCCGCTGTGTACCCTTCCACTTCATTGTCTTTTCAGAATGCTTTTAACCTTTACAGCCATCTTTACTTTCAAATATGTTTTAGGATAGCCTGACTGATATTTCCAAAGCAACTTTATGGAATTTTATCTGAGACTCTACTAAATATGAAAGTCAAATCTTAACATAAGACTGGTGTGTCATTTCTATTCATTTGGATTTTCTTTGATTCTACCACAGCACATTAACCTTGCACTCATTTTACTAGATTTGGTTTAAATAGTCCACTTTTTGTGGCTATTGTAAATGGGGCTTTTTATAGTTCTGTTCTCTACAACTGATGGATTGTGATGGTTTGAATAAGAAAGTCCCCCGCAGTCTCAGCCATTTGAATACCTAGTATTTGTGCTATTGGGTAGGTTACTGGGTGTGGTCTTAGTGGAGGAACTGTATCAGTGAGGTTCCAAAAGTCATATGACTGTTGACTTCTTCTGCTTCCTGCTTGCAACATGAGAGATGAGCTCTCAGCCTCCAGCCCCACTCACCTTTTATGACAGTCATTGTGTGTGCTGTTTGCTTGCTTCCCTATGGATCCTGACCCTCTGGAACTGCAAATCCTAACAAATTTTCTTCTTTTTTTTTTTAAAAAATAGTTATTTATTTATTATATGTAAGTACACTGTAGCTGTCTTCAGACACCCCAGAAGAGGGTGTCAGATCTTGTTAGGCATGGTTGTAAGCCATCATGTGGTTGCTGGGATTTGAACTTAGGACCTTTGGAAGAATAGTCAGTGCTCTTAACTACTGAGCCATCTCTCCAGCCCAGGTTCTTTCTTCTATAAATTTAACTAGCCATGGTGCGTTATCACATAGCAATAGAAGAGTGACAGATACGATATATAAAAATATGAATGGCATCTGTATATTTCCCCATAACCTACAAAGATGTTAAGCTGGTATTTTAGGAAGAGGAAAAAGACTCGTAAGCTGTCCCTGTGGTTTCCCTGGAACTGAAATTTAACTGGTGACATCTAGCTTGAAGCATTCTGAAACAGGGTGGTGAAGAAGCCTCCACTTTTTCTCTCATCACACATACTTCTCAGAACATCCACGAACAGAGTCCACATACAAAAGGATGCTCAAGCAATTAGAGCGAGGGAAGGAGAAACTGAAGCTCCGCTCAGAACTGTATTTTATCTCATATTGGCAACGCCTGTATTTAATGTGTAAGTGTGTAAGGGAGGCTCTGGGGAAGGAGCCCCGCCTCCTGGCATGAATCCATATGGAAGGCAATCTGATGATCGGTTACAGGATCATAGAACCTTAGCAATTCCATTCCCAGGAATTTATCCTACAGATATTCTTAGAAAAGGAAAAAAAGCACATGTGTGAGATTATTAATTATAATATGTTTGTATTAGAAGACAGAAACAGCTCCAGTACACACAGAGATGAACTGCATCTGTCAGGTTAGCTCTGAACAATGTTGTATTAAGCAGATTTAAAGGAAATTTGGGCAAAATATCTGCATTTTTGGCAGATGAGATTTAAGAAAATATAGTGATTAAGCACAACCAGCAATATCCTTCTAACTAGACTTGCATATCTCAATTAAAATTAACTTGATGTATTGTCCCATTGAAGTCTGAAGATAAATGAGCTAGAAACTAGGTCTTTTGGGTCACACCAATGTTTTCAGCAATAATGAAAGAATATTGTCTTAGTTTCCATTGCTATGAAGAGACACCATGACCAAAGCAACTCTAACAAAGGCAAACATTTCTTTGGGGCTGTCTTACAGATTCAGAGGTTTAGTCTAGTATCTTCATAGCTGAAGGCATGAGCATGCAGACAGACACGGTGCTGGAGAGAAGCTGAGGAGAGTTCTACACCTTGAACTGAAGGCATTTAGGAGAAGACTGTCTTCTAGGCAGCTAGGAGAAGGGCCTAAGAGCCCACCCCTACAGTGACGCACTTCCTCCCACAATGCCACTGCCTGGGCTAAGCATAGTCAAACCACTATGTTCCACTCCCTGGCCCCAATAAGCTTATTCAACACATGAGTCTATGGGGGCCATGCCTAAGCATAGCTTTAGGGCAAAATACATTTAATCCAACTTCAAAAGTCCCCATAGTCTTTCACAGTCTCAACAGTGTTTTAAAGTCCAAAGTTCAGAGTGTTTTCTGAGATTCATGCAATCTCTTAATTGTAATCCCTTATAAAATCAAAATAAAAAACAGATCACATATTTCCAACATCAAAGGACATACTTCACTATTCAAAAATGTCATAGTGGAGAAATACTGGACCAAAAATCAGCTGGGCTAGCCAGGTGGTGGTGGCGCACACCTTCAATCCCAGCACTTGGGAGGCAGAAACAGGCAGATTTCTGAGTTCGAGGCCAGCCTGATCTACAGAGTGAGTTCCAGGACAGCCAGGGCTATACAGAGAAACCCTGTCTCGAAAAACAAAACAAGACAAACAAACAAACAAACAAACAAACAAACAAAATCAGCTGGGCTAACTCCAAACTCCGCATCTCCATGTCTGATGTCAAAGTACTCTTCAGATCTCCAACTCCTTTCATCTTTGTTGACTGCAACAAACTTCTTTCTCTTGACTGGTTCTACTCCTGTTGGCAGCTTTCCTTGGCAGGTATCCAGGTCTGGCACCTCTAACATCTTGGGGTCTCGAGGCAACTTTAACTTCACAGCTTCTTATTTCTGGGATCCAGGGCTGGAGTCCCTTCTCCATCTCTGCCCTTGGCAGCACTCTAGGATATAGTTGACTCCACTCCACTGCTGCTGCTTCTCTTGGTAGTCATCATACTGGCATTTCTAATATGCTGGAGTCTTCTGCTGAAATTAGGCTTCACCAATAGCCTCTCAGGCTCCCTTCATAGTACTACGCCTCAACTTCTTTGCATGACCCCCACAGTCTTGGGCTGTCAACTGCAACTGAGGCTTCACTTTTATCAATCACTTTCCTCAGAGCCTCAGCTGCTCTCCAGGAGCCCTTCACTTCTTCAAAAACCAGTACTACCTGGGTCATTCTTACACATTACCCAGTCCATCAGCAGCTGAGATACAACTTTTGTTATCTCTGGAACTCAGCTTCTCTGTGCTCTTGGAAAGCTCCCAGAAGATTTCACCTCAGTGATTCTGGTCTCTTCCTAATCAACACTGATTTCTTAGCTCCAGCGAATCAGCCATCAGTTGTCCCAGAAATCCTTCTGTTCTTGACTCTTAAGCTAGAGTCACGTGGATGAAACTCCGAGTTCTGCTGCTTGCTTGTTCTATTACACTTCTCCCTTCCTAAGCTTCATTGTCCTGGAACTTGCTCTGTTAACTTACCTTGAACCCAGAGATCTGCATGCCTCTGTCTCCTGAGTTCTGAATTTAAAGTCCTGTTCCACCACACCTGGACCTAAGGTTTTATCTACTTTCAACTTACTCTGTAGTGGCCTTGAGCTCAAAGATCGGCTTTCGTCCCTCTCCTGAGATTAAAGGTGTGCATCAGTATACCTGGGCCTAAGCTGTTTATGGCCAGGCAATGGGACATCCAGGACTGCAGAGAGAGAGAGACCTTTAGCACCAGTGTCTTTCAGGATGGTCCCTTAAGCCCCAGTTAAAGCGTTCTGTTGCTTCCCTAATCCAAAGTCTCCAAATCCACATTCTTCCAAAGTAAAGCGTAGGCAGGCCTATCACAGCAATACCCAGCTCCTAGAACCAACTTCTGTCTTAGTTAGCATTTCCATTGCCGTGAGGAGACCCTGACCAAGGCAACTCGTATGGGACTGGCTTACAGATTCAGAGGTTCAGTCCATTATCACCATGGTAGGAAGCATAGCAGCATGCTGGCAGACATGGTGCTGGAGAGGGAGCTGGGGGTTCTACATCTTGATCTGAAGGCAGCTAGAAGACTGTCTTCTGGCAGCTAGCAGGAGGATCTCAAAGCCCACTCTAACAGTGACACACTTCCTCCAGCAAGGCCACACATGCTCGAGCAAGGCCACTGCCCGGGCCAAACATACTCAAACTCCCACAGACACTAACCACGTCACAAGTATTTGATTAGGCCTGGTAGTTCTTTATTAGGCCTGGTAGTTCTTTGCAGTTCTGTAAATCGTAGTCCTGTCTTCTTGGATGCTATTAAGTTCTACTTGAACTCTCGTGATCTTCTAAAAATATTTTTTAATAGCAGTTTGCTTAAAGCAAATATATTTTGTGTTGTTAAAGTCTTCAATGCTAATTTAACCTCTATCTTTTAAAATATGACATGTATATGTTGATAGTTGGTAAAGCATGGAAGTGTAGGAACCTGTAATTGGAATTTGGGATTCATGCCCACTTAGTTATAGGGGGTCAGAATGCCATTTTAGAGAGGTGATCTCACTGGCATGGGAGGCCCTGGCTAAGCTGTTTAATGGATCAGAGATCCAACAAGACTGTTCAGAACTTTGGGGTTCTAGAACCTCCAGACAGCTGGAAACAAAGCACATAAGAATTCTTCCTCTGCCAAGGCTCTAGGGAGAAGTCCTGGAGTTAGTGAAGGCTCGCTTGTGCCTTGTGAGAATCAGAAATGGCTTCAGGGGATTCAGGAAGGTCCTGGGAACTACCACTCACTGACTGAGTAAGTAGAACCAGGTTTCTTCCACCGATCACCTAGGAAAATGGTCTGGAGAAAATGGGAATCGCCTTTTCTGTAAGGGCAGAGCCTCAGCTGTTTGATCAGCCTAGCAGGGGCAAACCTTCAGCATTGCTGAACAGGATGCTTGGGGCTACCGTTGCTGTGGCTCTGTCTTGATCTGTCTCCCAGCAGACTCTGATACAATGGATGAAGCCTGACTCGATTTGTAGGCTTTGCATCTGACACATCATTTATCTGCCTTTATGTACCTGATGTAAAGCCACAGACCAATACATTTCCTATGAAGAGACAGGTAGTATTGTAGATCTGGTGGCCTCCACACTCTGGCATGGTTCCTTGGGCCTGACACTGCACTGTGGAAACAGTCAGGCACAGTATATCACCATATGGGCAGACCAAGTTTCCAATAAAACCTTACTTGGAAAACTACATCTAGTTTGCAAGCCTTGTCCTTCACCAGCACCTAGTTGCTCCTTTACTTAGAAACTGAAAGCCTGCTGGGCAGTGGTGGTGCACACCTTTAATCCCAGCACTCGGGAGGCAGAGGCAGGTGGATTTCTGAGTTCGAGGCCAGCCTGGTCTACAGAGTGAGTTCCAGGACAGTCAGGGCTGCACAGAGACACCCCGTCAAAAACAAAACAAAACAAAACAAAACAAAAATCTGTACAAATCTTGAGTCAATGTCCCAAGTAGGTATCAGAAACCTCACACCAGCCTCATTCCATCAGAGCAGTGATGCTTGAAGAAGGTATTAGTTGTATGGAAGATCTTGTTGGAAGCCCGTCACCAGCAAGTCTCCACCCCCTTTAAGGAATCTGATACCAGCTTCCTTTGTTGTTCCTATTCCTCATCACCCTACATTTCCCACTCATGTGACTCACTGCCCTCTCTCCATTGTTATTCATCAGACCAAACATAGAGGTACCTTGACTGGAGTAATAGTGCAGAGACCCCTCAAAAGCCAACCAACTAACCAGACAACCAAAACCCACCCATTTGTAGTGTCAGATGAGAGTCTGATATGGTTGAAGCAACACCTTTCCATCTGGAAAAGCATCAAACTAAGAGAATGACAAACCAGATGTTCTGTGTCTCCATAGGTGGTCCTATGTCTTATCTCTGGCTGCAATAAGAAAATTCTGAATGCATATGTAGGGAATGCTTTCTTCCAGGTGTTCTTTCTTTCTTTTCTATATAGTTAAGGTGAAAATCTGGAAACGCCATGATTTCCCCTTGGATGTCAATGAGGGAAGGTTCATTTCTGTTGGATTCTAAAGATGCAGCAGCAAGAGCCTCTAGTTTTATTCCTGCTCTGTGTACTGTGTCTAAGTGGTTTTCTCCTTTTTCCCTGATGGAGGTTCCGGATGGCTGAAAACTGACAGGGAGTACTCGGGTCAGGGAGCCCACAATTAGAAAGTCCTAAGTCAGGGGTGCCCACAGCCAGGATTACTATATTATGAAATTCTTACTGATGACTGGTATTCTGGGGGTGGGGGGTTGGTGAATCAATGTCTGACTGCTCTCCTGATCTTTGGCAGGCTCTGCTTCCAACGGGCCTTTGGGATGAAGGCTGTTGGTGTCTTCGCCCTAATTATCAGCTTCAGCGTAGCTGCCGAATCCAAAATCTACACTCGATGTAAACTGGCAAAAATCTTTGCAAAGGCCGGCCTGGACAGCTTTGAGGGATTTAACCTTGGAAACTGTGAGATTCCTCCCAAGCCTCCAGCCTCAATTCCCTTCTGAGTGTTGGGGTCTGCTATGAGGTGCTGTAGGGACCCTCTGTGTTTCCACCTGGCGGTCTCCAGGTTGGCCAACTCTACTCCTACCAGAGGTGGCTGCTAGCTCTTCACACGTCCTCTCAGACTGCACAATCTTACCCTTCCTCCGTCTTCCCATAGCCCTTGGTTTGTCATTGCTACAGTCCCGTATTCATGACCATAGGGAGGGAAAAGAACAGCGATGTCACCCATCCCAGTGTGTGAGTAGGCTAGGCTTCCTCCTCCCAATGAGGCTCAGCTACTGACTACGGCACCGGTTCTAGGGTGGCACCCTGCTCCTGTACCCATCTCTGTATCCTGATGATATTTCTCATTGTGCATCCTGCCCAAAGGTCTGCTGGGAGGAAGCCACTGAACAGCATGTAGAAAGAACTTCACCACACAGAGCAAGCTGAGACAAAGTTCTTTCCCTCTACCATTTAGGGCTCTGCATGGCGTACTATGAGAGCCACTACAACACTACAGCGGAGACTGTCCTGGAGGATGGGAGCACTGACTACGGCATTTTCCAGATAAACAGTTTCACGTGGTGCAGAAATGCAAAAAAGCATCAGAAGAATCATTGCCATGTTGCCTGCTCAGGTACTGTTTCCGATTACCCAGACCCATCAGCTTCAGGGACAAAGAGAAGAACGTAGGTAGAAGGACATACGCCTTTATCTACTTTAAAACTCAGAGGCCATATTTGCAAGTGTGCTCCAGGGCCTGCGGATACCTCTGCAGCTTCCCCTGTGCTGTGTGTCTGATCCCAACCAGGGTGGTTCTTAGTAAGATCTCCGTGAAGACGGGATGGAACAAACGACCTAGGTCTTTTCGGGGATTGAAACATTCCAGTTTTCAGCAGGAATGTCAAGCCGAGGCCATACCAGAGTTGACCTTCCTTGTGCTTGAGACTGTCTCCTCAGGTGGATTAAGACAAAACAGCTCGATTTCCATTTCTCAAAGAGTAGAAATTAATCTAGGATTCACTTCCTGCTCCTCCACTTCTATTATTAAGGGACATAATGCATGGCCATTATAGAGATCAAAAATAAATAAATAAATAAATAAATAAATAAATAAATAAATAAATAAATAAAACATAGCAGGCAAGTTCTGCTTCGCCAAGCTTTACCCAGTGACTAAGAGAGTATGTACTCATACAAAAGCTAAGTCCATGGTTGGGCAGGATGGTGATTGATTGGAGGGCTCCAGAGAAAACATATTTTAGGAAATTCCAGGGCTGGAGACTGTTGTATAGTACTTGTCTGCCGTGTTGGAAACCCCGAGGTCAATCCCTAGCTCTATAAAAAAAAAAAACAAAAAGATTTTATGAAAACCTCTAACCTGGGATATGGACGATATACAGGATTTGAGAATCCAGAGACAAGAAACATTCTAGGCAAAGGGAAATGGCAAAAACAAAGAACCACACATGGAAATGTTCAGGGGCACGGGAATGAATACTGAGACATTCTTATGGGGAAGGAAAGGAAACTAAAGAACCATCGCAAACATGGTAGGAAAGGCTGGGAACTGCTGTGTGGGAGGTGGGTGGCGGCTGAGAGAAGGAGGGATTTGCAAGAAGGGCATGAAGTAGGTCAAAGAAGACGCCACCTAAGCATCACTGTGGTGACTGTAGTGAGAGCGAGTCTTCAGTGGTGGTCACAGGAGGAGATGCTGGACATAGAAGGAGGAGCTAGACATAGGGGGAGGAGCTAGACATAGGGGGAGGAGCTGGATGTAGGGAGAGAAGTTGGACATAGGAGGAAGAGCTAGAGAAGAGGAAATCCAGCTATGAAGAAATCAGGAAAGATCTGGGAAGACCACTGTGTTCTCTCTTCCTCTCTCAATCACTGACCTGTTCCCAATACCTAGAATATTATCTGGCTATTGTTGGTGATCAAAAAATATTCACTTATTAAAGACATAAACAGAAACACTAAAGGGCAGAGTTGAAGTCAGTCAGAAAATACTCTCGGCCAAATCTTTGGGAGCAGAAAATAAATTGTGTTTTAATTGACCTTTGGTACCTTCAAAGACAAGCAACAATATTGTTGCATCGATGGAAGACTGAATCGAGCATTGATTGATCTAGTGAATTGTTCATTCTCGACATAAATGCAGAAAAGTCCCAGCCTTCTAAGGCGAGCCCTCAACATAAAACACTGTTCTGCCAGGCCCCAGCCCTGTTGCTTCTCCTTGATTTTAGGTTTTTCTTCCAGATCCATTCACAACTCATTTGTATTGTCTTATAGTTGAGGATTATTGACAGCATGCAGAAGATTTCTTTTTAGCTTTTTTTCTCTTCTGTGCTCAAACCACCTGCATCTTTCTCTTCCTGTGCTAAGACTTTTCAACCTTCGTAGGTCTAGGTCAATTGCATTAGCATTCTCTAACAGTTTACTCATAGGGACTTCTTGTTAAGTGAGATAATTAGATCTATGGGTTTTTCTGTACCCAGAGCTAAATAATGGTATGCCTGAAGGTTTGTTCTATTCTTTGGCTGATTTCAATTATCAACTGGATTGGTTTGAGAGACAGCTAGAGCACTAATGAGGCACACCTCTGAGCATGTTTATGAAGGTATTCACTAAGTTTAACTGAGGAAGAAAGATGTGCCCTAGTTGTAGGCAGCACCCTCCCATGATTGTAAAGAAGGGTGAAAGGATATAGTGATACTTGCCTTTAATCCCAGCACTCAGGAGACAGAGGCAGATGGACAGCATAGTTTATATAGTAAGTTACAAGGAAGCTAGAGCTACATAGTGAGACCGTGTCTTGAGAGAGAGAGAGAGAGAGAGAGAGAGAGAGAGAGAGAGAGAGAGAGAGAGAGGAGGAGGAGGAGGAGGAAGAGGAGAAGGAGAAGTAGGAAAAGGAGAAGAAGAAGAAGAAGAAGAAGAAGAAGAAGAAGAAGAAGAAGAAG
>JADRCD010218270.1:28725-41704 GCA_019843815.1 Montemys delectorum | reverse complement strand
AGAAGAAGAAGAAGAAGAAGAAGAAGAAGAAGAAGAAGAAGAAGAAGGAGGAGGAGGAGGAGGAGGAGGAGGAGGAGGAGGAGGAGGAGGAGGAGGAATAGGAGGAGGAGGAGGAGGAGAGAGGGGGTGGAAGGAGAAGGAAGTTAATTAGCATCCATTTCTTTGTGTGAGTCAAGGCATGACTGTAACCCTTTCATATCACTATAAGAAAAGCTTGTGCTGCCAATGCCACCATGTTTGTGGTCAGTTGGGAGCATCAATAGAAAACCACATGACCTCATTCCTACTTGATAGCCACTGTACTCATCAGGGATCATTGATAAACAAGGGGAAAGGAGCATCCTGAGACCAGAGTGAAGAAAGAGCTTTTGGGAATTAGCAACTGGTGGCAGAAAACAAAGCTCACAGGCTTAGAGAAGGAAAATGCCATGAGGAAATCTCTCATAGCAATATGTGAGGAAGACAAAGAGGAAATCAGGAAAAATGTGGGCAGTTTAATGAACAATATTGCAGAATACAATGATATGAGCCTTGATAGGAGAGAAGAAAAATGTACAACCCTTCCATCAAGTTCCCATTTCCACCCACAGCACAACATACACCAAAATACCCACACTAAGGGCTAGTGCTCCAGCACGCAAGATTTACCTTGTGACTCACCTAATGGAGGCTCACTCTCAGGTACATCCTCCCAAAACTACAGAACAGGAAAGAGAAATGTAATCCACTAAGAAAAAGAACGTGTGTGGTCCATACGGAAGATTAACCTAACATTTCTCAACTGTAACCCTGGTAGTAGTAGAAGGAGGAAAGGTGTCCAAACTTCTGAAGAAGAGTAAGTTCTGATAGAAATCCCTTTGTTAGTCAAATCATTAGTACATTTTGAGTGTCATGAATACATTTTAAACAAGTTGTTAAAAACTAAAAGATTTACCTTGTATGTGGTGTTCTGATATCACAGAAAAACTCAGTTTATAATTATGGTAAAATTAACAATTTTATTACTTCTTTGAGCATATTCCCTCTGTACCAACTCCTCTCAGATTCATCCTTTCACCTCCCTCCATGCACACCCAATATTCTTCCTCTTCCTTCCTCTCTCTCTCTCTCTCTCTCTCTCTCTCTCTCTCTCTCTCTCTCTCTCTCTCTCTTTCCCCTCAATGAGTCCAGTCTGTGTTACCCAACTAGTCTGAGAAGGAGGGTCTAGAGCATGGTTGACCTATCAGGAGTCACGCCCTTAAAGAAAATGGATTCTCTTAGCAGATACCAAATGCCAGCCATTCCTCAGCTTGTAGTGACATTCCATGCCCACCTCCACTTTCCATGCTGGGATCCTTTTTGACTTGAGCTTGCACAGTCGAATGTATGTTGTCACAACCTCTATAACCTCTATATAGTTCAGATGCATATGTCCTGTTGGGTCTGCAAAAGCATTCCCTTGAAGTTATCCATCACCTCTGGCTTTTTCAGGCTTTCTGACCCCTCTTCTGCAAAGTTCCCAAGACATTCAGGGAGGGTGTGAATATCCCACTGGGGACTGAGGATTATAGTTTCTCATTTATTCATATCTACCAGTTGAGGGTCTTGATATTAATTGCCAACTGCTTCAAAAGAAAAATTCTCTGATAAGGGCCAAGTGATCTCTGAGCATAGTAACAAGTCTTTAGGAATCGTGTTCATGCTATGTTCATGTGGCACAATAATAGTCTTGAGTTCTCCCTAGGGCCAGTGACATATCCAGCCATAGATTCTCAGCCATGTCAACAGTGCCAGGTATGGGTTTTACCTATGGAGATCCTATCAGAATGTAGTTGGTTACTTCCACAACATTAAAGCCACTATTTCATTGGTGGGCATATCTTGTCAGGGTGGCCATTATTGTAGATTAAAAGATGGGATTTCGATTGCTACTCTTCTCCAGCAGCAAGCATAACACAGGGCCACGACCAGTTCCTCACTGAAGAATCTGTGGAGGAGACATGACATTTCTTTGGGGACACAGCTATGTCAAGTGACCTAGAGAAAAGTCTAGAGGGAAATAATCCCAGACTCATCATCCTCCCTCCTCTCCTACTTACCATGTTCACCCTGACTTAAACTATGGGAAGTCAGAGAACATGGAAGTCACATTGGTGGCTTCTCTGTGGAGCTGCTTGTTGGTATGCAGACCATAGTAAATACAAATAGAGGAAGATTCTAGCATAGCTCCCATATAATTTTTTCAAAACACTCTTAGAGGAAGTTTTTCATGAAGAAGATAAACAAAGACACAAACATAGCAGAACTTTCTCAGACCTGCCAGTGTTATATATAGTACCCAGAGGTTTAGTATTTTAAAGCTTAGGTCTTCTAGCTAGGGCAGTTTCTCAGCCAGCTGTCTAGCTTAACCCAACTAATCCTGGCACTATGTCCTGCTATGTGGCTAGTTCTACCTCTCTGATCTGCTCTGGTCTGACTGTTCACCTCTCTGTCCACTAATGAATCTTCTATGCTTCATGTCTTCTCCCAGCATTCCTCTCTCTCTCAAAAGTTCTGCCCTCCACTTCCTGTCCAGCCATTAGCCATCAGGTCTTTATGATAACCAATCAGATACAATTCTAAACCATCTCTAGGCTAGTGAGGAAAGACACGTTTTAAAATATGATGCTGGAGATGGGCCATAGAAATAACAATACCAAGATCTTGCCAGCATTTAGCTCTCTGTGGGTACAGAATTAATAATTGAAAATAATGTACGAAGACATACCTTCACATGATGTGGCCCAACACACAAATCAGGAAAACAAAGGCAGCATGAATTCAGTAACCAGGAACTCAGCAAAGGAGAAAGGCCGACACAATGTTGAGTATGGCCTACGGAATGTAATCTCTATGATTTACAGCCTTAACAATCGATCTTTGCTCTCAAGCACAGTTTGTCTCCATGGTAAATAAGCATCTTAAAAAAGCTTGTGTGCTCTGTAGTTATCAAATGGATAACTCTTCTGTCTTTTCTTAGTTCTGTCAAGAGTGAGAAAGATATTCTTAAATTATTGGCTCTCATAATTTTGTTTTTTTTTCTTTCTAATATATGAGTTTCTGAAGCTCTGTTAATAGGGACAGGCTTGTTGATGAGGGCAGTGTTCTCAGTTGGTTAGCCCTGCTCTCACTAGAGTATATGCCTCCCCTTAACCAGGGTGCCATCTCTTACACGAACATAGAAGAAGAGCCTGAGAGTAATTGCAGCTTCTTCTGGGAAGTGTCTACACTCTCCCTCTATTCTTTTACTTTTAACTCGTCTATGTCTTGGTGATGCAAGAGACATTTTTATAGGCAGAACACAGTTACCTTTTTGTGTCCATTCTGGCAATCATTGCTTCCTATTGACGGGACCGAGGTTAGCACTGCCTTCCTAAAGGACACAGAAAATATTTGATTTAGGCTTTTCAGGCCATATGGCTTCAGTTGCAGTTACTAAACCATGATGCAGTGTGAAAACAGTCACAAAAATATGTAAATGACTAGACATGCCTGTTTTCCAATAAGACCTTATTTAAAAACAAGAGCATAGAGGGGGTGCATGGAATTAGTCAGCCAAGTGCTTGCTATGCAATATGAACATCTGAGTTTGGATCCCCACAACCAACATAAAAGCCCTGGCACCGTGGGTGTGAGCTCAGCAATAGGGGGAAGAGAAGAGGATCCTGGGCCCTTGCATGGCCACCAGTCTAGGCAATCAGTGAGCAACAGTTTCAGTAAGAAACAATTTCTCAAAAATAAGATAGGAAGTGGCAGAAGACCCCTGATGTTAACTTCCAGGCAACACAGGCATGCATGTACATGTGTACACAGCTTTCTCTGGGTGACACATGTGCCCCTGCCTTCAGCACTCTTCATCCCTCGGACAGTGTCCTCTGAGCAGCGGTTAAGGATCATTCATTCCCAGCCAGTCCCTTCAATTGTTTCTCTTCATGTGGTGGAGGGCTCCTAACAAGCACGCTGAGCTCTCTCTGTCTGAAAGGGACTCTATTTCATCTTCATTCTTGAAATATTTTATGTATAAAGAAAGGACACATAGGACAGATAGGACACATACAGGAATAATATGCTTCAAAAGTGAAAATATGTGTGTAAAATATGTGTCTCTATATATATACATGAAATTCTGGATGACAAGGGAAATTTTCAGTTCTTCTTCAGTATGCGTCTCCTTCTAGATTCTGAGTTGGACATACCTTATGCACTCAATGCTCTCCCTTTGCTCACCAAATTTTTCCTTTTCTGGGGTCTATTTTAGTAATTTCCTTGATTCTTCAAATTCTGTGTTCAAAACTCTCTGATTTGTTTTCCTGAAGTGTTTGTCTATTAAACCCAGTCCCACACCTCCTTTTGTCTCTGGGTAGGAAATTCTTTTAGACGGCATTTTATACTGTCAGAACTGCCCATATCACATTTGTTCTCTTTCCATTGACATTTTTTATCTTTATTATGAGTTATGAGTTGGTGCCTCCTCTTATACATAATGGATATTCTTGGCTAGTAGATAGTTTGTTGAAGCAGCACCTTTGTGGTGGCTGGTGTTTAGTGCTAAAGAACTTCATATCTGTTTCCACATCACCAGGAGATGGAGGATTGGGGTTGTGGCCTAGTGCTTGAGGGCTTGCTTGGCAAATTCAGGACCCGGTTTTCTAAAATAGAAAATAGGATGTTGGCTTTTCACCCTAAATCAGCCTTCAGTGACTGTTCTACCTCAGCCTTGGGCAGGAAATCAGTAATTAGGAAGTGTCCTTCTGTCCGCACTGTATAGAAGTAGCCACATTGTTGTAAAACCCTAGAAACTAGCTGACATTAGGTATCTGCACAAAGTACATGACATTGCATGCAGGAAAGGATAGACTGGCATTAGGTATCTTTACAAGGTACATGACAACATGACTCTCTCTCTCTCTCTCTCTCTCTCTCTCTCTCTCTCTCTCTCTTTCTCTCTCTCTCTCTGCTCAGCATCAGCATTCATTTTGTTAAGGCACCAGAAAATGGACTAAGTAAATATTCACATATATAAATTAAACACACACACAAATATATACATGCAAATATGCATATACATTCATGCATAAATATGCCTTCCATTTATTAATTTTCTGATACAATGGCAATCTTTATTTTCTTTCAAAACATAGGCTTTGTTAATGAGAGCTGGTTACGGGGAAGAAAGTGATTGTTGGTTGAGTGTAGTTCTTATGTGCTACTCTTCGTCCTTATTGGATTAGCATCTAAGTTGGCCTTTGTTACTTCAGAGAAGAGAAAGAGATGTAAACCAGGACCATGGAGGTTGTAATTATTTGGGAGGCAGGGGGAAGGGTGGGGACATGGACATGCTCTAACTGGAAGCAAGCATTTCTTTGAGTACCAGCTGCTGCTGTTTTCTGTTGTAGAATGTAAAATAAACTATTCCTCTACATACAGATTCTGAACAACTGTTCCTACTCTTTTTGGCTAGACAGAATTGTCTATTTAGGGTAAATTGAGCAGAAACAATTATTGGCATGAATCTTTCTAAAAGCCTACTGCCTCTCCCAATCTCTGCCCCTCTGCTGCCCCTATGTGGTGATTTCTCTGTTTCAATGGCTCTGCTCTGCTCTGCTCTGGTTCTTTTTTTTTTTTTTTTTTTTTTTCAGCCCCAAGATTCCTATACACTAAGTTAATCCAGTCATTTCCAAGAGACTTTATTTTATTTGTTTGTTTGTTTGTTTGTTGTTTTATAAACAGGATTGGTTTTCTGTCATCCAGACTGGGCTCAAATTTACTATATAGCTGGGGCTGGCCTTGAACTCATAACCTTCTTACCTGTACTTCCCTAGCGCTAGACATGTACAGCCATGCCCCACCGCACTCAACTCTAAGTAGCCCTTTTGAAACTCTCTAACCAAGCTGACAAACAACTTCCCCTGTGTTGCCCTGTTCCCTAACCCACACCACCCACCCACACCACTCGATCCTCCTGTGAGTGAGCACAGCAGGGCTCAAACTGTCTTCCAAGACCAAGTCTTGTCCTAAGACACATACATAGGATGTACTCCTACACAGAAGGATGGGACATGGCAGGCTTCTCTTCACAGTGTGTAATTTTCCCTTCCAACTTCCCTTCTTGGGACATCATCAATGCCACTTGCTCTAGGGGCATGCATCCCTATCCCCTTCCAAAAACAGGTTTGTTCCCTGGGCACATGGATTCAGTTTATAGGGACGATGATGGTACCTGCTAAAATACGAGTTCTGAGTAATTAAATAATTTAATATAATTGATAAATTAATGAGTATTTTCATTCTGTGCCTGATACGGTACATGTTATGTTAACTGAATTAACTGTTGGCAATGAATGGCTGTTGTAGATACGTTTTTAGAAATAAGACTTACAAGCCGGCAAAGCTCTGCTTCTCTTCGTGACACTAAACCTTAAAACAGTGGTTTGTACACCCTGCTTCAGCTACTCCTACCTCCAGATCAATCCAGTCTCGGGTTTTTGTCCTTGTTAAATGGTAGCTTGTTTTAAATCAAAATCAGCCACATTTTGAATAAATTTAATTGAAGGAAATGTCACAACCATAATCTTCTAAGAAAAGTAATATTATGAAAACTAAGCCAGCACACCAAAGGGAAAATTCCACTTCTAGCAAATTTACAAACAATGTCATAGTATGATGTTTTATTAAAATGTGACATTTCAAGCCAATTTTTCTTCTTTCTGGTTATTTTTTTTTTTTCTGTCTGTCTGAGTAACACGTTTCTATTGTAAAATGTTAGGCTCTACGGCAACGATGCCAAAACATTGATGATGGCAGCTCAGAGTTCATCCTCATTAAGACACTGCCAAGTTCGCAATCTGTTTTCTAAAACTGTCGAACAGACCTGTGTGAAGGTGGAACCTGTGTGCCACAGGATGCGGGAACCCACCAGACAGTGAAGCACCTAAAATCTACCTAAGACAACTGAGAAGCGGAGGATTTATATGTATTTAGTGTTAAATTTACTGTGTGTTATCTTTTCCAGCCTTGATTTAAGTATAATTCACGAAAGCTCTCTGTAAAGAATGTATACAATGCTGTGTTTTCATACCCATATATATTATGAAGTGATTTCTATACTCAGCAAGAGGCTCATCTACAGTTACTGGGTATGTGTGTGTGTGAGATATGTATGATATGTATGGAGGTGTGGTGCACGAATGTTTTTTGTGTATGGTGTGTATATGTGCGTGTGGTGTTTGCATTATGTGCATAGGAATAGTGTGGGGTGGTGCATAGTGCAGGGAGAGTGTGTATTGTGTGTAGCTTGTGTATGAGGTATATGTTGTCTATGTGGTGTGATATTTGTATGTATCTGTGTTATATGTGTGCACATGATATGGTTATGTATGTGTATGTGGTACATATGCTGACCGTGAGTGTGGTATTGGTGTGTGTATGTGTGTGTGTGTGTGTGTGTGTGTTGTATGGTGTATGGTATTAACTACATAATCATTATGCTGTGCCCTGACTCTCCAGAAACCTTACATTTTACATCTGGAAGTTTGTATTTTGATCAATGTCTCCCCCCCCTTCTTGCCTCCAACTCTAGCAACCACCATTCTATCCTCAGATCTGTACCTGGAGAACCCTCACCTTGCTGTGGGTTCCAAACCTCCTTGATGTAAACATGAAAGAAAAAGTCAAACATCAAACAAACAAACAAACAAAAAAGAAAACAAAAAAAAAGTGTTGGTTTGGTCTTTTTCTATCTATTGTAGTGGTAAGTGTGATTCCCCAAGACCTGGTTGTCCCAGAGATGGGAGGGTACGCATGTTAGACTTTTCTGTTGTAGAAATGATTTAATCCCAACCTGGGGTTTCTACCCTGCCTTTGATCATTTACTTCCCGTATAAAAAAAATATACTCAACCTTTATATTTACAATAAGCTTTAAACAGCACAAGAACTGGGTGGACACCTAGTCTCTATGCTATTACAATCATTCCTATCAATAACCCCAGTTATTTCTTACTATTTACTACGTTTTATCTGGGCTACAGTTTTATGACTCTTAACTCACGGCAGCTTCTTTTTCCTCCTGCTGCACATTATTTTCCTTGTGGTCCCTCTCAGACCCCTAAGCCCGGGAAACCTAAACTCCACCTGTGTTTCTTCTGCCCGGCTATTGGCTGTCGGCATCTTTATTTACCAATCAGGAATAACTTGGGGCCAAGGTACTCGAGTACTCTCCCATCTCTGGGACAACCAGGTCTTGGGGGCCCACACTTAGCACTACATAGCAAAGCACAAATCCTCAACACTTTTCTTATTTTTCTTTTCTGTTGTTGTGATGTTTGACCTTTTCTCTCATGTTTATTTACATCAAGGAGGTTTGGAGGCCATTTCTAGGCAACTATCAACCACCATTCTCTCCTCAGGTAGGCCAGGATGAGGACAACCCTGAAAACAAAAGATTGGTGATGAAATTCATGTTTTTCTGTAGGGAAAGTCACAGATCTTCTAAGCCCCTTCCAGAAAACTGCAGAGGGAGGCTCTGGCATAAGGATGTTCTGGTGTAAGGACCCCCAGATGGCTGAAGCCCTGCTGACCCTCACATCTCCTTTCTTTACAGCCTTGATCACTGATGACCTCACAGATTCCATTCTCTGTGCCAAGAAAATTGTTAAAGAGACACAAGGGATGAACTATTGGTGAGTGTGTCCTTGCGAAACTGGGCTGGCGTGCCTATTCAATGATGGTACTGTGTGTCTGCTCATAGTGGCTAGAGTGGGCATGGAGAACTGCTAACTGCAGAGTGGTCCAAACAAGAGGTATGGGTGTGTTGATACTTATCCCAAGAGAATGAGGGTCCAGAGGAACACAGTACAAACAAGTATGGGAAAAGTCTTGAGGTCTGAGCAGGATCCATGTGTGAGCACACTTCTTTCAGCTGTATGTCTAATGAATACTGCTGATGAGGCTACACTTTTGGTAGGTCGGAAGGTCTCAGGGATCCCTCCGTACCAAAGTAGTTTGCTTGTTGGTGAGGCAAACAGTGACTTGGAGAGAACGGGGTGAGGGTGGAAGGACAGAAGACATAAATGAGGCAGAAGAGTGGCAACTTTGGATGTTGGAAACAGGCTAAATGGCGAGTACTCCCTGGAGGTTACAGCTACAGTCATTTGGTTGGTGTGCTTTCTTCCGATGTCCCCTTTTCTATCTCCTCCTCAGGCAGGGCTGGAAGAAGAACTGTGAGAACAAAGACATGTCAGAGTGGAAGAGAGGATGCGAGGTTTCCTGATCTTCATGCAGCAAGTGCAAGGGTGCCTTGCCATGACTCCTCAGATTCGTAATGAGTATCCCTTTCCCTCACAGTATCCCTTCTCAAAATTGGAGAGGGAATCTAAGCTGTATTTTAAGAAAGTAAACATTTGCCTTTATATGTCTTCACTTCTCTGTGACTTGAGTTCAGTGATGTCATAATAACTTGATGATGTTAGTACTTGGAAAATCATCTCACAATGTCTAAGGACTGGGGAGAATAAACTTTTTTCTTTGTTATAAAGATTCCCAAGGATGTAGCTGTGACATGTCTGTTCAAAAATGAGACTTCGGAAGGTCAAAAGTCGCACTGTTAAAGAACCTGACGAAGGCTGCCAGCCAGTTTGACAATTGCTACCTCCCCAACAGACTGTGGCCATTCTTTCTGGCCAGGGAACACTTCTCAGACCAACACTGCTGGGGAGGACACTCCTGCATCCTGGGTAGAATCCTGATGGCAACTCTGGTGGGACAAAAAGATGAAATCACGGTTCTTATCACCAACATCCATGACATCCATTTGAATTGAACCTATCAAATTTCACTTGATGGGCAGGTGCAAAAGAAACTCAGGACAAATGGCTATCTGCGTGCCTATTAGCACGCTGGCTTCCAGGCTCGCCCTGTAACACCTGCTGCAGAGTCCCTGACTCTTCTCACTCTTCTCACCCTGCCCCCAACCCTAAATGTCTCAGTCTCCCTTCCCTTCCCTTCCCTTCCCTTCCCTTCCCCCAGTTTCCCATTCCTATATAACTCTGACTTTTCAGCACCCTCTTGTCCTCACATTATATAGTGTCAAACTGCCTTCATCTCGACACGTGTAGATTGGATCAGCTTGGTCGGGGAACCTGATGACCACATGGAAGGAGTCTATCCACAGTGCGTGGCCTCAGGACATCAGCCCACAGAGAGATTTCCAGGATGGTTCTGCTGGATTTGAGGGTGGCTCCCTTTACTGATACACAGACCAGGATGGCTCTACCCCGGGGTTCACATCCAGTTTCCTGCACACATCTTTCTGTCCCACTGGGCCACAGTCGGTTGAAGCGGCTTTGTACTAAAACTGGAGTGAAAGTAGCAGCTCTTGTTGAGTGCAAGGTGTTGGAGACTGCACCAAACTGAGGGTTGTTGGAGAAATGTGTTACAGAGCAATAAGCCTCCATTAGGACAGAGTCTCCAGGCTGAAGAACACTGTCCCAACTTGTCCAAAATCTTTCAGCATTTCTTTGTGGTCATTGCCCAATTGGCATCTTTAATCTTTGAAAAATCATGACAGCTATTTGTCAAAGAATACACACCAGTATTGTCACAATTTAACAAGCATCCTAAGCCATGGGAGAAAATGCTTTTGAAAATCACTTAACAATTGAAAAATAATTCTATAAAATGACTTAAGAAAAACTGAAAAAAAGTAGAATCCCTTAAGGTCCTCTAAATCAATAACCTGGGCCGGTGGAAGCCCATATTATATATTTTTCACTGCTGTGACCCAGTCATCCATATCTTTTGCAGGCCTCAATCTTAGTGGGCCTCCTACTTCTTTAAAACCAGTGGCACCAAGTTAATGGGTGAACTTGGCACAGACCTGGCTCCAGCCATCCAATGTCTAGGGGAAAGGGAAAAGCATCCCCAAAGTTCAAGATAATGGGAAGCTTGCTGACACTATAACATGATCTCTCTCTGTCTGTCTCTCTCTCCCTCTCTCTCTGTCTCTCTCTGTCTTTCTCTGTCTCTGTCTCTCTGTCTGTCTGTCTCTCTCTCTCTCTCTCTGCAAAACTCATAAAATTTCCAAGCATACAATCTTACTATTTTCCTCCCCAATGTCTTATTTATTTGGTACTTCTACAAATACGAATTTAAGATGAAAGTGTAATTTTCCATAATTCAGAAATGCAAGAGGAGATGATTACTCTTAGCTTATTTTTATTCGTCAAAAAATTCTTGAAGCAGCAACCCCTTTCTATCCCTGTATGTGGTTTTCATGACACCCAGAAGTGGACTTTCTTCTTATTTTCCTCAGGACCAGCCACTTTATGAGCAGGGCTACCTGATGCACTGAGCTGATGGCTGCTACTAGGGCTGCATTATGAGCACACTTCTTTTTCCCTTGGAGAATAATTCTTAAGAGCCTCTCCCCTCAACATCTCTGCCTTTGCATCTCATCTTGCTCTCTGGTGGCCCTAACACTTTCTGGACCCCTTCTGCCATCTTCCTTGACATCTCTTGCATCCATCATGCCATTTCCCCTCTAGAGATGATTGATGCTGGTTCTTGCCTAGGTTGGAAAACTTTGCCGCTTTGTTGAAGCTAATCAGAGCTCAGCCCAGCCTGCCTGAGGCTTCTTTCTCCTCTGACCCTTAGAGGTCTGCCCTCTGAGCTCATATTAGCCAGTGCGATGTTCCTAGCCAGCCTGTAGACTCCTTAATGCCTGGATTATAGCTTTCCCTTCCTTGGGTTTTCACAGTCCCCTTTGCAGGACCACATAATAGTTGGTCATGAAATTCTCGCACTGTTTGGTTCTGCTGAACACCTGGAATGACAGAAGGACCAATAAGAAGCAGTATCTTGCATTTATAACACTTTTATTTTCAAGATGTTGCTTGCAAGAACTTTGATGTTGGGTAAAGCATGCCTCATTTCCTGCCAGGAACTCAGATGCAAACCGAGGAAGTGTCCCCACCCTCATAGGTAGCATCTAAGGTACCCTCCCGTGAGGTCAACAGAGAAAGAAGCTATTACGTACACTTTAGGTCTGGGCTAGTCTCTGAAGGCTCACGTGTTGAGCGCTTGCCTCCCAGCTGACAGTGCTATTGGCAAGTTTTAGAAATGTCAGGTGAGGCCTAGCTCATTAGGTAAGAAGACTGTGTGCAAGTGTAAAGATCTAAGTTCAAATCCCTAGAACACACTCAGCACTATGAGAGAGGAGAGAGCAGGATCTCTGGGGCTTGCTGGCTATCAACTTAGCCCTAGGTTCAGTGAGAGACCCTATCTCAATAAAATAAAGCAGCAAGTGATAAGATGCCTGATGCCTTCCGGTCCATGTACAAGTGCACAGTCACATTTGCCTGCACGTACATCGCCTGTGTACACACAAACACACAACTTTCTTAAAATGTAGGGCCTTCACTGAGAAAGCCCACCACTGGGGGTGTGCCTTCGAACGGACACCGAGGCCCTACGCCTTCCTCTCTCTCTGCTTCTTGGCTACCATCTGTCTTCCACAAGGCTTGAGTTCATTGTAGAGATCATGACTCGTGACCCCAAAATCTTGAGCCAAAAGCCATCTGCCTTTATCCCAGGTGTTTTGTCCCGCTGGCTGACTCACAAGCTAGCTGGTCCACTGGGGGCCAGAGAAAGCTTGCTTTCATTTGCCTGCTACAGAGGGCATGCTTTGGACCACAAGGCTCCTGGCTGCTTAGGGTTGTATACCAGGCTGTGCCATAGTCTCATCTCTTTTCTGTCTAACCAGTTAATCTCTGATTGTAACGGAAACCCTTATTTATCGTGGATCATGGAGAAAAATACTTCCCCAAACTACAAAGGTGAGAGTTCTCATCATTTAATGGCTACAGTTTTAATATTTTGTTCCTTCTGCTTTATCCCATGTAGTTTATGTTGTATCCTTCTCTCTCTCTCTCTCTCTCTCTCTCTCTCTCTCTCTCTCTCTCTCT
>JADRCD010218270.1:0-23493 GCA_019843815.1 Montemys delectorum | reverse complement strand
TCTCTCTCTCTCTCTCTCTCTCTCTCTCTCTCTCTCTCTCTCTCTCTGGTTTTGTAAGCGGCTAATAAGAAAGCAAAATTCTCATCCACTTTTATAATAAACTGATGAGCCAGGAACCCCACAGGTCCTATATCCTCACATTAAGCAGCCAGCTGGAACACTGTTTGGGGGGAAATGCACTGAGCACATTCAGAATTTTAAGTTTTTATAATTTCCTAAACTCTATTATAGCCTAGCAGACACTTGCATGATCCTTACACTGTATTGGACACTGCAAGGTGTGAGAACCTACTTACAACGGACAGGAGGGTGTGGACAAGCTACATGTGAATCCTGGGTCTCAAGATTTGCACATTTTGATAAGCTATTTCTGTTCAGTATTTAATGTACTAAACTAAATCAAAAATGTATACAAGGAATAAAGTCTCAAATAAAGTCACGGTCTATATTCTATTTATTTCTCATACCTGAGGTTTTAGAGTGGGCCTGCATGGTGCGGGGAGTAGGTTTTGCTTTATTTTAAAATTCTGATATTTTATTCATTACAGACTTTCTTGAATTAAATTGTATGTGCATGTGTATGTGTGGAGGGGTGGGGATGTGTGTGTGTGAAAGCCGTGATTTCCCAATGTTGTTATCTTTATTTTCCAGTTTACAGAACCTACTTAAGTGGATACTGAAACCTGAGCCTCATGCAAGCCCTAGTAATATAATCAAGGTGGAGATTAAGCATGTTGGACATCTTCTGAGCAATAAGTTAAGGAAAGGGAGGTGAAGGAGGAGAAAGAAATGGGGAGGAGAGAAAGAGAGGGCGGGGGCGGGGCGTGGATCAAGAGGAGTGAAGAGAGGGTCAGGGTCTTACTGAGAAACATGACGGGCGTGGTAGGCCGCTCAGGAGCCTGAGTATAGCTATGCACAATACACAGTGAACAGCTGTCACTGCGGAAGAGCAAGATCCAGCTGGGGACACAAAGCCGAGTGGCCTGCAGACTAAGACCATGTCTGACCAGTCATTCTCACCGCAGCTGCTCAGGACAGTCACGAAGGAAGCTTTTTGTAAAAAAAAATCCATTTTGGGAACTATGGTTGTAGTTCAGTGGGACAGCACTTGCCTAAGCATATCTGAGGCTCTGCATTCAGCACTGACAGAAACAAAACCCAAGCAACTGAGCCTTCGGCATGAGTCACGGATCTCTAACTCTAACCTGTGGGCTTGTGGCCCTGATGGCAAGGCTTCTAATAGCCCCAGGCCCTTGTCATTTGCCTTCATCTTGTCCAATGCTCATCTTCTCAACTCTATTCTCCAGCTGCAGTTGGAATAATCAATACATTATGTTATGTAAACTCTGACCCACGTCTTAGAAACCCATGGAAAGCCAAAGGACGCCACGCCCGTCGGTCTTTAGAAAAGCATGCTCATTTGGTCTACTTGAACCTTAGTCTAAGCCTTAGATTCTAAGGGATCCTATGGCCTCTCCCTCACTCTAGAGAAGCCATCAGTTGGTTCTAAATGTAAAATTCCTAATTTTGCAGAGCACCCCTAAATGTTGAGATTCCTCTCATGTAACCCTGGGCTAAGGCCATCAAGAGCACTTCCTGTGGACCATTCTTAGGAAGCTGGCTCAGGTACAAGGCCAGGATGTGACTAACAGGCAGCTTCCTTAGGGCTCCACAAACACTTAATCTGGGCCCCACTCTCAGAGGCCCTTAGTTCCTCATACAAAATGGATGTGAGTGCTTTAAAATCCCCTGTGCCTGTTTTGGCAGCCAGGGTTTCGTGCCATCTTGACAAGCCAGGCTGCTAGGAAGCAGTGAGAACCTCACTCAGTGACCTGATGCATAGGAAAGCTGACTCCAGGACATTCGAACTCTCCCTGGCTAGGCTGAACAGCTTGTTTTATTTTGCTCTTTAAAGTTTAATAATCCAAAATATTGAGAACACTTAGCACAGCATAGCTAGAGCAGTAACAGGTAGGGAATAAGAAATCTAGAATCTGTATGACTTGTGCTGCCTTTCTCATCCTTGGAAACCTGTCTCCTCCATCAGTGATCTTTATAACCTGCTGAGCCAGGCAGTCCCCAGTTCACACCTCACCCACCATGGACACTAACTGAACTCCTCAGATCTCTGGCAATCTGCAAATAGTGTAGTAATGCCATCTCATGGTTCCGGTCTGAGTGTTAGGGTGTCTCAGCTAACATCTCCACGTGGCTCACAAGTGTGGAGATAGTATCTTGTGTATACTACGGATGCATCACCTGTCAATTAAAAAAATCCTGTGGCCTATGGCTTAGACAGGAAATGGGAGATAGGACATCCAGAAGGAGAAAGAACTCTGGGATAGAACAAGGCAGGAGATCTGCCTGGGAAGATATGAGGAGACAGACACATGGTACCCGAACACAGGAAACCAGCCATGTAGCAGAATGTAGATTAAAATGAAAGGAATATTGTAAGTTAGATCTAGTCAGAGAAGAGCCTGGCTATAGGGCCAAGGTGTTTGTGAACATATTTTGAGTCTGAGTCTAATTTCTGAGCTCATGGAGCTCAGAGGAAGAATTAGGCCCAACGTCTATAGATAAGCTTTTCATGGTACTGTGACTCAGTCCAGAGATCCTCTCGGTCTCAGAGGGAGTATCCACGGCACCTTTCCACTACCCTAAAGGATTCCATCTTGTTATTGTGGTTGCTATTGACTCAGTAGCTTTGAACCAGAACCTAAGTTTGGCTGCTTTTAGGGTTTGTGGAAGAGAAGTTCAATTCCTTACCTTGCCTCTGTACTTTCAGAAATGTCTTTTAAGACCAAAAATTTGAGAAAATTCTAGGAAAAGCCCACCTAATCAGGTCAGAGGCCAGCACTGGGGACATAGTGTGACAGTTTACTGTCTCATTCGAGACTAAGTTCTGGCGTTGGGGAAAGGCCTGAATAAGTGGGCAGCAGTGACTGGACTGAGCAGTCAGCTAAGCCTAGTGTCATTCTGGATGTCGGAACAGTGTGCTCCTGAAGTTCCTGCCCAGCCCCGAGTTCTGAAATGTCTAACTCATAAAATGAATGCAAAATAGCTCCCCACTGTGCTTGCTGCACCATTGAAAATAACTAAGCTTGTGCAGCCAGCCCATATGTCCACAGATATATGAATGGCCAAGCAAGTGTGGTACATGTGTCATGAAACCAAAGGACATGGCTAGGGATGGAAGAGTATAAAGGGGCAAGAGGGTAGGGGTAAGAGTAGGGGAGGGGGATCAGCCAAAGCAAAAGGTGCCTAAAATGCCATAATAAAACATCTGTGTGTTAATTTAAAAAAAATAAACAAATTCTAAAAGGTAAAGATAATGTGGTACCTCCTTAGACACAGATGGTTTTATTCTGCTGGAATGGAGAACGAGAGCCTGTCATTTGCAGGGAAATAGATGGAATTGGAGACCATCATGTTAAGCAAAATAAACTAGATTTAGGACAAGCACATGTGTTTTCTTTCATATATGTAATCTAGATATAAAAGAGAGAGAGAGAGAGAGAGAGAGAGAGAGAGAGAGAGAGAGAGAGAGAGAGAATGCGTGTGTGTTTAGAACACAAGAAAGGGAAGAGGGAGGGAGAGGGGGACAAGAGGACGTCGTAGGGCATATAGACATGAAAGCACAAGGGCAGCCTGGGGAGGGGGCAGTACTGAAGGGCCAACAAGTAAGTGCATGACATATGTTTGAAAATGAAACATTTCTTTGTGCACTAAGCACAACTTAACTTTAAAATGTTTAAAAGAAAATGCCAATATTTAACTTTTTTTTTTTTTTACCTTTTATGTCTTTCCTATGAATTCTGCTAAGTGTATTTCAAAAAAGAAAACGGCTTCACCAAATTTCTGGCTTTCAGCAAACAAGGAGTTTGGGGTCACAGATTTCTGACCGATATAAATCTGTCAGAATCATACAACATCTGTCCATGTGATAGGAAACCACGCTTGTTGTCTGAGTGAGACTCTACCACCTTTAACTTCTAGGAGTATAGATAGATTAGCTGTTTGATGAAGAACGAGACAAGAGGGTACAGAGACACCAGATGGATCCTCAGACATGTCCTACCACACTAAAGAGTGTTCAGAACCTGGATAGCGGAGTGAGTCACAAAAAACCACCAAATGTTGAGCAACAGACAGTGGACAAACCCTAAGCAGTCAAGAGTGTGCTGCTCACAACCTCTTCAATAAAATTCAGATTTTTCAGAAGAGTTTGAGACATAAAGACTGCACCCAATTACAAAACACCACATTTGTTAGCCAATTTTGATTCCAGGTATGCATTTCTAGGCTAGATCTCCCCACGTGTAGACTTGCAAACTCAACAGACCTCTTACAGCCACAAGAACCAAACTGACTTCTGTCGGAGTGTGGCTGTCCTCCTCTGGGTCTAACTGGACCATCAGCCATCATGAAGTAGTTGCCTGGTTGCCTAGAAACAGCCTTTTCCCTGCATTCAGGCAACAAAGCAGGAAATACAGCAGGGAGTGGGGCCTTGGTGGTGCCTTGAGACCCTCACCTGAGATTGCAGTTCCCTCCAGTTTACAGCTAGCTACATGTGGTCTTGCAGAATGCTAGAACATACAGGAATTAGAAGGTTGCCTGCTTGTGGGGACCCGTTAGTGCCACTTTTGTAACAACATGTGTTGGAACAAGGTTCTTTTCCCACCGTGAATTGGCTTTATGTAACCCTTCACGTTCCTGTAAGTAACACCCATAAGCTCACTGGTTCTCCAAATCAAAACTTGGATGTAACAACTTCTATGGCCATTTAGTGCTCATGGCAGAGGTAAATACACATTTATTTAAGTCCCCTCAGAGAGGCAGGCGGATTTCTGAGTTCAGTATCCAGCCTGGTCTACAGAGTGAGTTCCAGGACAGCCAGGGCTACACAGAGAAACCCTGTCTGGAAAAGACAAAAACAAAAAACAACAATAAAAAAGTCCCCTCAGGGAAAAATCACAGGCCAACTTGTCACCTCTGTCTTAGTGAGGATCTAGCCTACTGCTTTAAACTCATGGAAAAGCCTAATGCTGTACTGGTAAAAGGCAATCAAGGAGGGAAGAACAAAAGAAAAGGCGGTCAGAGCAAGAGAAAGCAAAACCCTAAAATCCCACGATGGGCTCAGTGTACTCATGTACTTGGAGAAAAAAGTGTTCAAGCTAAGGCCTCTTATGAACCAAATCCTGGCCTCCTCCCTCCTTAGGACTCAGCATCCCCAGTGCCAGAGCAGATTAGAATGTGAGTTACATCCTGTCTGACCATCAGATCCACATTTTCCCTTGAATTAATAATCTGGAGGTCTTGCTGTGTGTACTGAAGCCGTCCATTAACTCTCCTGTGGACTGCTGGGCTTGGTATCTAATCTTCAAGAGGAATTTCAAAAGGTCAAGGTCCCCATCTGTGAGGAATGCCATGCAAATAATGAAACAAGGCAGGCAAGTCCGCTCTCAAGGAGACCTGTGTCTTTAAGTGTGGCTGACAAAAGACCTTTAGACTGTAGACATTTGCAGCCTGGGGTAGAGGGAACAGAGAAGAAAATGAGCTCATGGAGAGAGATTCTCAAATCAATGGGAGAAAGGAAAGCCTGCAGCGTGGAGTGGCTAGCTACTGAGACATTTGTTTTCTATTAATTACATAAGCAACAGTTAGGCTGTTGTTGATGGTGTGTGTGTGTGTGTGTGTGTGTGATATTTAATGGGCACTCAGAACAAAATGCAGAATAAAAATGTAGTGAAGTAGGTCTAGGAAGGAATTAAAGCTAGAACTTATCAGTGTATGGAAAAGAGCTAACCCAAATATTTGTAGGTCCTGGGCTGTCTGAATCCCGAGGTTTCCCACGCTTATGGGGAGTATCTCACACAGGGTCAGCTTTCTCATTTCAAAGTCAAAAGCACCCTAAACCAAACATGGACCTCACAGCCCAATGGCTTCTCTCTGATTTACACATCAGTATTTCTCAGACTGTTGATTTAGCCCAGTCATCCTGAGTGTGTCCTTCGAAGGAATAGTCTTTTAGATTTTCCCCTGGGAAACTGTCAGGCTGGTCTGTGGAAGAGCAGACTGAGACAGCACAGAGCAGCCTACAGCCAAGGCACAGGGAGCTTCCTCTCCCTTTCTTGTATTTCAGTTATGTGACCTCCACTTCAATATAGCTATATAAACACTTTTTTATTTGGGCTCATAATAGATTATGCACTCTGTTGGTCATGTATCTATTCAGGCATCCCGTTATGGAAAGGCAACTGAGGTATTTGGGCCAGCATTTCTGCAGTTGGAAACTGGAACGTGGAAGCTACCTGAAGGGCTGAGAATCCTAAGACAGTGAGAGACTGGTAGTTTCACCAATCACTGTTGAAAGCGTTTGTTTGTTTGTTTAGCATTTTTATTTATGGGGGCACACATGCCATAGCACACCTGTGAAGGTCAGAGGACAACATACAGCATTCCCCTCTCTCCTTCTACCTTGTGGATACTGAGGATCAAACTTAGGCAGTCAAGCTGAGTGGGTAATGCTGAACTAGCTTGACTGGATCAAACTCAACTACTTTTTAAATGATGATAGTAACTATTTTATTAAGAGCTTACTTTTCAGTCATTTCCCCATCTGTGACTCTTACATAACTCATTGAAAATTTAGGAGGAGTTCAGGGTTGTAAGTACCAAGGATCATGGGAAAGTCTTAAAAACAGCATGGGACAGACTAGAACTGAGTGGGACCCTGGAGTCCTTTTGCCTTTCAAGCCTGTGAGCCACGCTGTTCTGCAGCTAAGGCTATATGCCTAGACCTCAGGTATGGAGGAGACTGTCTCCTCCCCCTTTCCTCAGGACCCTCAGTCTCCTCTGAGTCCTCTGAGCATCACCTCACAGATCTGGCAGGATGTCATCATTGGTCATTTTCTAATAGCTGTTAAGCAGATGCAGGGACGGTGTGACTCCACCTCATGATGAGATGGGTCTTGTTGTTGTTTTGTAACATCAGTTTCAACAGGAGATCACCTTTGGAATGAGGACTAACAAAATATTTATCAAACGGGGAGAATTGAGACCTTGAGAACTCGAATTCTTCACAGGATGTTTCACAACTGTGAATGGTGAACCCAGGAGTGAGTGACTCTTCAAGGTCTGAGCCAGCATGAGCTGTGCCTACCCCAGGGTCAGCTCCCTGGCACCTCTACCCACTACAGCAGAAAGCACCTAAATCTTAGCCTCCCACCCCCAGAAGTGCAGAACCATCAGCTCCCATCATGCTGAACCAATCTTACTTTGCTTTATAATCACTACTTAAGAAGACGTGAACTTTACAGGCAGCTCTTTCACATTTATTTGAAATAGACGTCAAGGGCACTCACCCTACATCATAAATCCCTCTCAAGTCAAACAGTGCTTCTTAGGAATGCTCAGAGGACAGAGTTTACACAATTCCTCCTTAAGAGACAGGGTCACGCCTCTTAGATCTAAGCATATACATGGCCCCTAAAAGCATGAGTTCTGTCCCTGACGCCTTTCACAGGAAACAGAATTGTGGAATGGGCGTGCTGGGTGATCCCTGGTGTGTGTGCCTGTAAAGTCTGCAGGGCTAGGTGGTCTTCTGCTCATTAGTTGTAAGGAAAACCCTTAGTGATTATAGAGGATGATGCATTATACAGTTTAAGTTTTGGTTTTGGGTTTGGTTTTGGGTTTTTTTTTTTTTTAGGGTTTTTTTGTTGTTGTTTGTTTATTTATTTATTTATTTATTTTGCCTTTTTTTCTCTGTTGTGTTAGTATAAAGCTCAGGCAGAATGCACACTTACAATCTCACACTAGAAGTGAAACAGCAAGCAGCTGTTGTGGACTGCCTGGCCTTCCCCGCCAGTGTCTTTTTCCTTGCCTCCTAGGTGCGTGCAACATTACTCTGGTGAGGGAGTGGGCTGGGATGCTTGGAAACCAGGTGGGGTCTGGCCCAGTGTGCACAATGGTGCAATAGCTAACTGCCATCTTGGCGAAAGGACCAAGAGTCTCAGTATAGCCATTAGACTATATGGGCTAAAGAACTTGCTGGATCTTTCTGGAATCATGAGACCTCAGTTCTAATCTGATTCCAAAAAAATGTCTAAACTTGGGCAAAAATGAAGGATATGAGCTGGGGGTGATGACACAGGTCTGTAATCCCAGTAATCAGGAGGTCGAGGTATAGGGTAAACCTGGGATATGGAGTAGCACTCTACCTCAAAATTCAATTCCAAAAGACAATAATGATTTAAATTAAAAAAAATCTTTCTAGTCACAGACAGAGCAAGATTCAATGGGAATTAAACCTGGGCAAAATGTTTCCTGGTACTGACTCCAGATAAGGAGCAGAAACTCCAACACGTGTGGGCTGTTCAACAGGAAAGGCAGCCCCATCTAAAGGAGCCTCTGGTCTAGAGTAAACCATTGCAAAGATGACCCTTCTGCCTTGATGCCAAAAGCCACTGAGCAAGAACCTGAGTTCCTGATGTTGGATTCAGTTCCCTGCCTGTGCCTTTCTCTGCCTACTGCAACAGATAGTGGCAGCTAGGACCACAGATGGGACTGCTGCATTCCAGAGCTGACCCCGTTAAGGTCACATCACCAGCAGGCCTACAATGCCTCCCTCTGGGTTTGCAATGCCTGTGGTAACAACAACAACAACAACAACAAAACCCAGACAGCTTACAGTATCATAGTGTCATCACCAGAATCTCAGGACAGGCGGTCTGTGGCTTACTGACCATGGTCACCTTAGAGCTCTTGGTTCTAGAATGAATTCACATTCTAAAAGAGGGACTTTTGTCTCTGTTAGCTACCTTTCTTCCCTCTATGACAAAATATCACACAGAGACAACTTAAGGGGGGTTGGTTCTGGGTTCAGAGAGCTCAGTCCTCAGTTTGGCTTCTTGGGTCATAATAGTGGGAGTGTGTGGTGGCATTATCTCATGGCAGACAGGAAGCACAGAGACAAGGGACCCAGATAGCTTATAACTATCAAAGGCACAACCCTAGTGACCTACGTCTTCCACCAAGGCCCTCTCACTGCAGTTTCCAGACCTTCCCAAATACCATCCCCAGTTAGCAAACTAGGACATAAAATGAAGGTGAATATAATTGGATTCTCTGTGGCTTTAGACTCTAAACCTTGAGCAGGTAAATGATCCTTCATGTTGTTTTATCCCATATGGGTCCTTAACCTCCTTGTAGATCCACTGACAGCAACAGCAAATTGGTGAAACCCAAAACACAATAGCAGGGCCACCTTTGTAGTCCCTCTAAGATCAGCTTACCCTATTTCCCAAAGACCAGTGATGCAAAGACTTTAGGCATCTCTATGACACTTGCCCTGCATTCTGTACATCCTAGGTGCACAGGAATGGTAGCTTGATAAAAATTCTGGAAAATAATCTAAATCCTCACCACTCATTCAAGCAGCTTCTAACATCATCTGCAAACGCTGTGCCTATCCAAGGGTCTCTGTCCAGCCATCTCTTATCCTATTAAGAAGAGCAAATGGGCCAATAAATGGGAATGGCCAGGCGATCCTATGACTGTGCTGGATGAGAATGGCTGGTAGTTGCCACAGTTCATCTTCACTGTCAATGTGACGGAGTTCAGGGTCACCCAGGATATCCACCTCTGGCCGTGTCTTGGAGGAGTTTCCAGAGATGTTGAACTGAGGAGAGGAGAGCCTCCTGAATGTGGTTGTAACTACCCCCCACGGCATTGAAAAAGGAGAAAGTGAGTTGAGCCCAGCACTCATCTTTCTCTGCTTCCTGCTGGCGGAGACAGCCTGATCAGCTGCCTTGTGTGTCTCTGGCCATCCCTTTCTAATCTGGATGGACTCTATGGCCCCAAGTTTTAACTCAAAGTAAACTCACTCTTCTGGAAGTTACTTTTTGCCAGGTAACAGCAAATAGAAAAGCAACAGATAAGAGGCCAGGGGTTATTATAGACCCTTCTGCATTTTCAAGGCTTGATGTTCACCAGTTCCACTCTTTGTAGTCCTTGGCTCATTCACTGAGACTTTCAATACCTGGGTAGAGAAACTCAAGGTGTAGTGCCAAGACTAATTTATTCCCTTTCTCCAAACACTCCATTTCCCACTTAGCCACAGCTGGCTCCCAGCTGACCTGTAAAAGCCAATGCCTCAGATAAAAGTGTTCTCCAGCTCCTGGCCAGCCAAGACATATCCAGAAGTTCCCTCCTATCCTAGAATAGTTTTCCATCTTCTTGAATCCACATTTGATAACAGACTTTTCTGATAACTTAATAATTACATTCACGCCAATGTGAAAGATGCATGCCCACGCAGAAATACTGACAGGTCCTGAGCATTTGAATGGTATCTTTCCACTTAGGAAGCCACATGGCAGAGTTATGCTCCTTGGTCAAACTCAAAACGGACTACAGAGGATCCATTATTAAGGTCCAAGCTTCAAAACAGGAAGCTGGGATTAGTGATGGCGGTAGCTTGTTTGAGCAGCGCTTGGAGCTGCAAACACCTATGTGTTGGAGGATCGACATCAGACAGGAGACCCATCAGGATCTGCCCCTTCTAAACCTGAAGTCTCTGTTAGCTTGGACTACTCACCCTTGACCTTACTGGAAAAAGACCAGGCTTTCAAATCTGGCACGGGTCCCCCCGTGCCCTGAGAACTGCAGTAACCACAGGGCAGGCTTCCAAACATAAGCAGATCTCCAGAGCAAGGGTGCCTTTGGTCCTACATTGGTTGTCCCCACACCAAGGGAAAGCTGTGCGCGTTTATGACCATGGAAGGAAGAGGAGCATGTGCCTGACATAGCCAGGTGAGCACTCAGATGAGAGAGGCAGAAGTCACTGGCTCTTTCCCTTCGCCTCCCTGTCCGTGGTCACTATTGTTGGACCAGCTACTGCTTTCCTTTGTAACTTGGCTCCAAAGGAAAGGGATAGCCTTCCAGAAGCAGGCCGGGAGGTCTCCATCTGAAAATCGTTTCCCCTGCTGCTGAGAAGCAAGCCAGAGCAACCTAACCCTGGGTTCACCTTGGTAATGAGGATTTGGTTCCCAGTGACTGAGAGAGTAAACCTCTAATAGGCCCCAGGAGAACCGTGGCCGTATTAAGGAAGCTTCAAAACAATCGAGATTCTTCTAGAAGGCCTTCAGGGACCACCCACGCCGGAGATGAATCATTTTGCACACGGACAACGCACATGCCACTAACAATGCCACCCACAGGCTCCAGAAGACCCATGGGCTTTTAGAGAGAGAGAAAAGAAAACTCCCTCTGCTTGGGACTTGAACTCATCTTCTCCTTGAAGCGCTTGTGCCTTCCAAGCCAGGAAGTCAGCCGGTTTACTCTGACCTCTCCGTATCCCCGTCCGGTGGACCTAGGCCAGAATTAGATAAGCTAGTAAGCACTTGCCTTTAATCTATTGCCTCAAATTTTTAAAAGATTTTATTGACATTTTAAAATTCTGTGTTTATCCCCCGTGTAGGTTTGTGCACAGTAGAACAATGCCTGTAGAAGCCAGCAGAGGGCATCCTGGAGCTAGAGTTGTTGGCAGCTATGAGTCCAGCAGCCTAGGTACCAGGAGTGGAACCCAAGCCCTCGGCAAGAGCTCTTATCCACTAAGCCTTTCCAAAGCTCCTACCTCAGATTTTTTTGATCAAAGACCTAGACAGAAGGGGCGGCCAAGATAGCTGAGCAATCATAGTGACCCGGGAACAATCCACAACTGTAAACATAGAGAGGATCAGCTCTACAAAACTGCCCAGCGACTTTCCCAAGTGTACTGCGGTGCACACATACACACACATCATGTATGCATACTCACTAGTAATAATGATAATAATAAACAATTTTAAAGTCCTAGAGAAGAGCAGAAGTTTTATAAAATATCCTAAAATCCATGCTAAATATGAATTTTTTTATCAAGAGCTATTAACTTTATAATATGGGATTCGGCTGATTTTTAATATTGTTTTTAAAAGGAAGCGTACTCTAAGAAGCTGGAAGCTATAATCAATAAAGAAATCAGAGGTCTATTCTTCCCCGAGGAAGCTGAAGAGCTGGGCAGAATTGAGATACCTACCACCCTGCCAAGTCTGGGGCACACAAGCCTTATGCTCACATAGAAACAGAACAGAATCTGCCTTTCAGAAAATTAGTTAGAAACCAGTTTTGATGACCTATACCTTTAATCCACACACTCTGTAGATAGTTTGAAGCAAGAAGATCATAAGTTAAACAACTTATGACTCACTCCAGTCAGAATGCCAAGCACTAAGATCACAAATACCAGCAAGGATTTGGGGGAGTGTTTATACACTACCGGGAATGTAACTTAGCTCAGCCTCTAAAGAAATCAGTAGGGCAGTCCTAAAACAAGCAAATAACAACAACTAAAAATAAATGGACCATTTGACCCACAGTACCCAACTCCTGGGTATTCCCCAAGAGGCTTAAGTCAATATGTCACAGAGATTCTTGCACATCAATGTTATTGTTGCACTATTCACAATAGTTAAGTTATGGAACCCATCTAGAAACCCATCAAGAGAGGAAGGGTTAAAGAACATGAGATATATGCACACATAAGATATGTACACACATGCGCACACATGCACAGGCACACACACAATAGAATTACCTTCAGTCATAAAGAAAAGAATCACCTTATCTTCACTGAAATGACTACAAAGGAAAATTATCATATTAACAAATGAATTCAGACTGTGAGAGAGACAAATGCATTTTCTCTGACCTGTGGGTGTAGGTGTCAGATAGACACACAAACTCAGGTCTGTATAATGTCATGAAAGAACAAGTAAAGGGGAAGCAGCATGGGGATGAAATACTAACAAGGGAGAGAGGGAAAACAGTGCCAGCGTTCAGAGAACACAGTCAAATGTGATCGTGTGTGTGTGTGTGTGTGTGTGTGTGTAAAAAGTCCATAAAAATCAATACCAATGTCAATAAAAAAAGAAGTCAAGAAGAGATGGCAAATTCCACAAATGCAGCCATTAAGCTATGGAACCCATTTGACTCACACTGTGCTCTCCACGTCAAAAATGTCAAGATAAGCTTAATTTGATTCTGAGGCAACTTATATGCTCAACATGCATAATTTTGGAAAGAGACTTACATTCAGCGCCGGGAAATGAGCTCTGCTTTGTCAGGTAACCGTGTTTCTATGCGTTCACAATGCTTCATGGCCCTGTCCTTGCCTGGCTATGAAAGAATTTAATTATGTCCTATTGTGTCAAGCTGTGGATTAACTTTAATTTCCAGAAGCTCCCAGGATGCAAGAGTCAAGGTTAGCACTCCATCTGAGAAAATTCGTTCTAAATCCTATGCCACCACTGCGTGAGGAATCCCATTGTCCTTGTGGCATAGCAACCAGTCCCAGGAGGGCCAATACTACTCAGCAAAATTAAGGGCCCAGGAAGTCACCAACACTAAGACTGGCTTATGGAAAAGATATTAATATTTAAAATGCTTAGTATCTGATCAAAAACAGACTCCATGAAATTAATTCCAAGACTTATATGGGTTGTATGTTGGTCATTACAACCACTCTTGGCAGTTGCAGGCAAAGCTCATTGTAGTTAACATTTTAATGAATAGAATCAACTCACCATTCAGAAACTGTATTCCTCCTGGGTGGGCTGGGCAAGCAGCCCCTGCTACTCCCTGGGGGGCACATGGTGCCAGCTCATATCTTAGAAAGGATATTCGGTCTGATATTCGGTCCCCCTACTGGGAACGTGGCAACAAGAACCACATAGGGTTTAAAGAGCTGGAAGAGAAGGAGTCAGTGTGAACCATTTGGATGGTGGAAAATAGCTCCACAAAGGGGCTGAAATCTTCAGGCCACTGTGAGAGTTTCTCTGACCTGAAAGGAACTTGTTTCCATAACAAAACTGGATTGCTAGAAGGAATCTTGAAAGGATGCCCTGGAGCATTTTAACCTCCTCCTGACTCCACATCACAGTTCCAGAGGGCCTTTGCAGGAAGCAGTGAACTTGCCAGTGGTGTGTCACAGGGTAAATCCAGGCCTTGCTTTTGAATGTCTGTGCTTCTCAAAGCACCTTGTAGCACAGGAAGCCTCCTCCCACAACCTGGTGGGGAGTGGGCAGGGAGGCTTGCAAAGGTTAATTAGTCACTAGGGAAGGGGATGCCTGCATCATTTCAGCCTGCTGCTAAGTTGCACCCATCTGCTTCCTAAGGAAAGGAAAGGAAATGGGGGAGGAAGGGACAAAATTGAATGTTGTAGTTTGAATAGGAAATATTCCTTCCAGGGTTGGGAACCTTTAGGAGGTAGAGCTTCGCTGAAGGAAATGCATCACCAGAAGTTGCCTTTGGGGTTTTAGAGACTTGCCTCACTTCCTGTTCTCTTTCTCTGCTTCCTGTGTGTTCATCAAATGTGACTGACCTGTTCCTGACTCTTAGGTCCCCTTCATGCTACTGCTACCCCATCGTGTAAAACTGTATCCCTCAGAATTGTAGGCCAGAAAAGTTCTGTCCTACTTTGCTTGCTGCAACTGTAAGAGATTCTATCACAGCTACAGAAGTAAAATGAAGACATACATGGGGAGAGTCAGATAAAGGAGAAGTAGCTTCTCCTATTGACAAAGGTTAGGGGTTCCCTGAGCTTACTCAGCCCTGGCATTTACCATGCTTCCCACAGTGAGGCCCCGTTCTCACACCCATCCCTGTGCAAAGGTAAGCCCCAGGCATCAAAGCCACGTCCTCAGTACTCAGTGTTCCCAGGGTCTTAGGAGTACCCGCAGCACAACCAGAACATGGCATACACTCCTCCTTGACTAGGTTCCAAAAGAAAGAGAGTTTAGCTTATACTGAGAGTGGAATGTGATTCAATTGAGGAAAAATCCCAAGGCAGGATTTCCTGGGAAAGAAGGTAGAATTGTGGTTGTTTCTGCCGACTCCCCAAGCTTGCTTCACCTACAAGCTCTTCTCTTGGCTGACTAGAATGGGTACAAGTCCGTTTTCTCAGATGTGGGAGCTTGGGTTACGCTTGCTAGCACTGTTCTCTCATTCAGTTAGAAAGGACTCCCCAGGACTTTGAGGCAGTTTCACCAAGGCTTCACTTGAAACTGCTGCTGTTGGGACTGTGGATGAGCAGGACCAATTTCCCCAACACTTGTAGTTCTTCTACCACAGACTCAAACAGCACCAGAATGAACATACCGAAATCCAAACTCTATTGCCAGTGAACATATGCTTTTCTCTGGTCATTGTTTTTAAACCAAGGCTGCATGAGTGTTAGCATCACCGAGTGCCTGCACCTGTAGATAGGCAGGACCACAGATCTGTTACCATGGCAATGCCCCCCCCCCATTCCCAAGAACCCCTAGGGCTCCCCAATTTCACCTGGGCAGTACATACGTCATCACTCAAATAAAAAGGAGAAACCCTCCTCTCTCCTCCCTTTTGTTCTCTCCTTTCTCTTTGCGCGAGACCTCTACCAGCCGCTGCCCACAGACGAGCCACTGTCCATAAAGAAAACTGATGCAAATGTCTACCAAGTGGATCCCGATGGTGAAAGCCAGCTACCACCACTGACAACGCCCCTAGACAGCAGGAAGTAGCTTAAGAGACACAACGCCCTCGTCCCCTTTTCACCATCAGCTTCCTCTTCCCTTTTTCTTTCCCTCTCTCTATAATATCAATGAGTAACATCATGGTCTAGTGCATATCCAGCACGTGCAAAGAACTGCAAGAAAACTAACAGCAAATGTTTCCCTAAAGCAGACAACGGTTTACACTTGGTGTTGTTAGGACGTTTTGCTAAACTAAATCAAATTCCTACTGTTTTATATCAGGAGTATTTAGCATGGATGGATTTTGGTATCCTGAGTGATGGGAACCGGCAGCGACCTCGTCAGAAAGCATCACACACTAGGCCCGAACAGTTCCATGTAAGAGGTTTAATTGAGAGGGAGAGAGGGGGCAGTAGCGCGGAAAGAGAGAGGAGGGAGAGAGCGAAAAAGGAATGTTCCTTGTATTTATATGACTGGTGACGTATGGACAGGTAAAGGTAGGAGGTGATTCCAGTGGATTCTGGGAATATGGTGGCCGTTGCTCTGGCAACAGGTCTCTGAGACCCGCCCATGAGTCACCACAGGCTTTGGATGCTAACACTGAGATTGTATTGGAGTCCTGGAATCAATTTCCTTCAGATCCGAGGGCTGACTATATGTAAGTCTCTGTGTATGTGTTTATATATGTTGTTATATATACAATATAGTTGTACAATGTTATGTTAACTATATTTCCACCACTGTGACAAAATGCCCAAGAAGACAATCAAAAAAGAATGAAAGATTTATTTCAGCTCATTATTTCAAAGGTTTCAACTTGGTTCTGTGTTTCTGGGTCTGTAATAAGACAGAACATTGTAGTGCAAAATAGCTCTTCATCTTGTGATGACGAGAAGCAAAAAGAGACAGAGAGGGAAAGCAAGAGCTGGAGCAATGGATATATTTTCAGGGCATGCTTCCATGGCTTACAGTGGCTTTGTTCCTTCCTGCTTGGTGCTACCTTCTGATAAGACTTTATGATGGCTCCATCAGCAAACTGACCCATCAAGGTCAGTCCCTCTTAGTGATTGACTCCACCAGCTGGGAGCTAAGCTGTAGTAGGTGAGCCCTGTGGTATACACTTCAGACCCAAACCACAGCAAGCTTACATATCATGTATTATATGTAATACTTAATGTATAGTGAGTTACATGTGAATATATCTACATTCAAGAGTAGGTCTATGAAAAACTTCTGGCTATAAAAAAAAGTTAAAGAATTAAAAAAAAAACCAAAATGTAACTCTAAAGATGTTTTGCTTCTAAAACATGAAGTTAGATAGTATGTAAAAGATACTCTTATTTAACTTTTGTTAAGGAGAAATTTTTTACTTTTGGAAGAATAGTTCAAACTGTGAGCTTTTCTTGAAGTCTGGTGATTTTGTTGGTGTCAGATTTGATTCCTCGTTGGTTTTTATAACCAACTAATATCTTTCCCATTTTCTATCAGAGATGCTGTGATAGAGGAGTTTCAGGGAGGCTTTTCTGAGATAGTCGTTAAGCCCATTGTAGATAGTTAAGCCCCAAGGAGAAAGACGCTCCCTGCTTCTCAAACTTCCCGAGCTGCCCTGGCATCACAACCCCACCAGGGGATGAGCTGCTGTGCTTGGGTAAAAAGTTGCATAACTATTTTTTTCTTTCATTGTGGGCTTTTCCAGATGAGGCCCCTCCTTTGGTTTCCTCTGGTTACACAGTATTTTCAGTAATAGCTTTAATACTATCTTAACTCTTTTGTTGTTGTTGATATGTGGGTCTTCCTCATAACAACACTTCCTTCCTGTCTAGGTATATCAGGTAGCACTTTACTCTGAGTTGAACCATTCCATCCCTTTGTAAGTCTCCTTAATGCTCAAAAAGTCATGTTAAAACATTCTTCCCAGAAAGGTATGGGGAATTTCACAAGTCTCAGGAAATAAACAACTCATAAATCTCAAGAAACTCCTGAAACTAGAAGGATACACCCTTCACCAAGGTTATGAACTAGTAGTTAACTCCAGAAGCAGGGAGGAGACTCTTACCAGAAGAACTTTCTGGAGGATTCTCCTACTTGTTGAGCTGCCTTCAAGTTGTACAGAGAACTCTAGGGTTGAAACTTTCATGAGTTGTCACCCAGGTTTGGATGGGTATTTCAGTGGCACAGATCTCTTTGAGTCCTTTCTGTTCCTGTAAGTAACTCCTTACCATACTCCTGTGAGTAACCCCACTAAATTCTGATATGTTGAGTTAGGCTTTGGTAGAATGGATACTATGGTCTGTTGTCATTTCCATGTTGGAAGAAGAGAAGTTTGTGACATACTGGGAAACTATGGCAGATGTACTCTCCACTCTCATGAAGGTGGTAATCCAGCAAGAAAGTCAAACTTAGATATAAGATGTGCCCTGCTATGTGAAGAGAAGGCAAAGTCAAGCTTAGATATCAGATGCGCCCTGCCATGTGGAGAGAAGGCAACTTAAGTGACTGGAGCAGGGCTAGGGGAGGCATGTACCCTCAGCAATATGGTACAAGATTAAGACAAAAATCCATGTCCTTGTCCAGGGTAAGATACTCAGTGTCAGTTGTATGAGTCCCTCTGTAGTGAGGAGTACAAGATGTTCTGATCAACGGGGCCACTCCTGCTCTGCACTGCAGCTCCTGGCTGATGGGTCATCTTGCTCTGCTAGCGGATTCACCATGTGCCTTCTTTTCTGCCAGAAATTAATTACACTTGAGGAATCTATTTCCACAAAACAAAAGCAAAGACTGAGAATCCTACGGGAAGTGATGGAAGCCCTTGGGAACCCGTGCTTCATTCTGCTTTATGATGCGGTCCATGCGGCCAGCTGATGTTCTGCCATATGCAAATCAAGAGACAGATCTCAGCACTGGGTCTGTGTGACACAGGAGGGGTGTGTGTGTCTTCACTACAGATTCACCAATCACATGAAAGGGAGGTGGTACCCCAAAGAAAACCAGCAAGCCACAACTGCTGCCATGGAACATGGAATTAAGGAACACAAGCTCCAAACAGGAAGTTCATGGCACAGGGCTCCCACTGGGATGTCATTCCTGAGTTAGGGAGTCTGGTAAGATTTTTAGTTTCAGATCTGTTTGCTTTCTGTTACTATGACAACTTGCCTGAACTGCAAGGATTTTCTTTAAGAGGTTCATTTAACTCATGGCTCTGCAGATCGAAGGCTGGGAGCATGGTGATGTCACCTGCCCAGGTCTGATGAGAGCCTCATGCAGGTTTAATTCATCACAGAAAGCAGAAGGAAAAGAGGGAGCACTCTCTAACAATCCAGTCTGTGGGAAGCAGCCCAGGCCCACGACAGTGATTAGCTGCTCACCTTCACCAGGGGTCATTAATCTGTGTGTGAATACTCTGACCCTATGTCCCAAATGCCCGCATGGGGCTACCTCCAAACACTGCTGCCCTAGAGAATCCGGGCACAATGTGCATCTTGCTGGAGACAGATCACATTCAAAGCACTGCTTCTCAAGCTTCCTAATGCTGTGACCCTTTAATAAAGTTCCTCATGTGCTCACCCCCAACCATAAAACTATTTTTGTTGCTACTTCATAACTGCAATTTTTTTGCTATCATGAATTGTAAATATCTGATATTCAGGATATGTGGTATGCGACCCCCAGCGGGGTTGAGACCTCCAAGTTGAGAACTGCTGGCTAGTGTATGTTTTGATAATCTGTGAGAGGCTGTAGTTACTTCTCCCCGAATGGACTGGATGTGTAATTATGAAGGCTTATTAACAGCCCTCCTTGTACCTCAGGCACTTAGATTACAAATTCTGTTTTTGATAGTTGAGCATCTATACTGAGACGTCTTCAGTTTTAAAATTGGAAAACTAAGATAGATCCCAGTGAGTGGATGGTGGTATGATGGTCAATTTTGGTTGTTAACATAATTGGGTCAGAGATCAACTAGGTTGCTTGCCAATCATCAGATATCTCTCTTCTGAAAAGATTAACTACCAAAGAGAGCCCCTCCCCCACCCAGAGTGGGTGGAACCTCCCTACACAGGCCAAATATAAGGAGATCCAAAGGAAATTCTGTTCTTTTTCTGCCTGACTGCTGCCCCTGCCCTGTTACTCCTGCTTCTGTCACCTCTGCCCCATCATTCACTGACATCAGAACCCCTTCAGCCGTTCAACATGGACTAAAGACTAGAGGCTCTTCATCAGTCTTCCCTGCCTTCAGTGCTACATTAGGACTGCTGAGGCACCCCAGCCTAGTGAAACGAGCCCCCCTCAGTCTCTTCAGTGTGAAGGCAGCCATCGTTGAACTACTCAGATGGCACTGTGTAAGCCATCTAACAAGTCCTCTTACATGCATATCCTATCAGTTCTGAGTTCAGAGAACCTTACTTATCCAGGTGGATGAGGTGGTGCACAGCGCTGAGCAGAAAAATGTCACGTGACGTTTTGGTCCTTTCTGAAGGGCTGTTGGTTGGAAAAAGCATTCTGTCGGGGAGGTGTGGATAAAAGCAGCATGTGGGTTCAACCCCGAAGCCCACACAAGATTGTTCTCAAAGTGCATTTTGGGTAACATCATCATTCTGTTCCATGTGGAAGCTTGGCTCTTCCCAGTGTGTCTTGTTTACAAGTTTTACGGGTTGGACTGGGTCCCTCTCAAATCCATGCAGAAGTCTTAGCCCCAGGACTTCTGAAAGCTTGCTTGCAGATTGGGCCATGTGGATGCATTAGTTCAGATGGGGTCATGCTCATGTTGATGGGCAGTGTGACTGGTGTCGCTGTAAAAGGGGAAACTTGGGACTGGAGAGAAGCTCTGTGGCTAAGGGCTGCTGTTGCAGAGGACCTGAGTCTGGCCCAGCACCTAGGTCAGTGACTCACAGCCATCCGTAACTCCAGCACCACGAGGATTGGATGCCAAAGACCAGTACTCATGCACACATACCCATACACACAGAGACACACAGAGACACATACACATATTTAAATATTTTTTAAAAATTAAGTGAGAAGCTAGAAAACACACATGGTAAGGATAAGTACCTCCTGGGTGACGCTTTTGTGAACTACCGAGTACCAGCCGTTGCCAACAAAACTCCAGAAGACAGCGGTGGGCATCACAGATTCTCTCTTCCCCGATCTTGGGCAGCTAGACTCAGAATTGGGACACATTTCTACTGCTCAGTCCTCTTAGCTGGTAGAACTTTGCTATGCAGTCTTGGTGAACAAATACCAAGTGTTGAAATGTCAGTTACCCATTATGAATCTCAGACTGAGAGCCAGCGCATTAAAATCTTGGAAAGCTGAAATTCTAGAAAGGTTTATTGTACCTTTAAAAGAAATCATATTTCTTTAAAATTTTATTGGCTAATTTTGTATGTGCATATTTGTGTGTGTATGTGTGTGTGTGTGTGTGTGTGTGTGTGTGTGTGTGGTTTGTATATGCATGTGTGCATGCCATAGTATGCATATGAAGGTCAGAAGAAAACTTGCTGGAGCCAGTTCTCTCTTTCCACTGTGTAGGCTCTAGGAATCAAACACAGGTCTTCCTTGCTGGGCCACCTTGCCAGCCTCACAACTAATATTTTACCAGTTCTTTTCCCCAAAAGTCATTAAAGTTAATGGGACCTTAGGGACCCTGTAATATATTATAGACAAAGAATCAGAGATAAAAAGTGACTTGCCCAAGGTCAGCTAGCCCGTGGGAGACAGAGCTGAGAGCCAGGGCTTTCATATCCTAAGCAGAGATTTTCCACAGCACCGCTCTCCATCCTGTGCAAGTTTATATGGACACACAAAACAAATATGTGCTTTTACTGATACGTGGCTGCCTGGCACTCCTGTTTTAACGTTTTGGGAGATTCCGATGTGAAACTAAACACATTGGCTACACTTAACACTTCAGCTGTGCCAAACAGCACCCTTCTGCCTCAACATAATTTTTCCTAGTGGAAACACTAGGAAATTCCACAGCAGCCGGAGTGTGCCAGCTCTAGCCTTACACCACCGTTGTAAGCACTATCTCTTCGGAAGCCTTCTGGGTCCCTTAATCTTAGAGGGAAAGAAAGAGGAGAGGCATCGAAGCTGTGACTTAGATCATGTATCGATGGACCTTGAAGCCAAGCTCAGCTAATTCACAACTTGAAGGGAGTAATCGTGACTAGAGATATCTGTTGCTGGAGGAGTGGGAGAGATGCTGTTCAAGCACAAGGGAGAAGGCAAGGGTGATAATTAAGCTTGCCTTTTCAATGTGTTATGGTCTGAAGATGGCCTCCAAAATTTGATACATTGAAACATAATTTTCAAAAGTACTTTCAAGAGGAGAGGATCTGGGGCATGAAATCTCAAATCCACCCTTCTGAGTGAGCTTCATACTCCTACAAAGTGATGGAGGAGCTCGTTAGCCCCTGGACCTTTTTTCCACACAAGGACACACAGGTGGTTCTGTCTAGAAAGAAGGAGACTTACTAACCTGAATCCCACCAGCCTCTTGACCCTGTGCTTCCCAGCATCTAAACTGTAGCAATAAAGGATCTCATTTATAAAATCTAATATCAAGTATTTTGTTCTTGCAACCTAAATGGACTAAGATACATCCCCTATCCTCATTCTATATGTTACTTTGTTTAGAAAGCATATTTTGGATAATGCATACCAGCCTTTTATCAACCAGGTAGCTAGTGCACAGGACTCATTGTTATCTGACAGTTAAGATTAATCATTTAGAAGTCAGTGAGATGATCAATAAGTATTCCTCGAAACAAAGTGCAGGAAGGTCCATTTCATAAATATAACACGTTGGAAAAGAACTAGTAGGATAATAATCTCTTAATTCTTTTAAATTACAGAGTTTCCTCTGTGTAGCCCTGACTGTCCTGGAACTCCCTCTGTAAACTGAAGTGGCTTTGAACTCACAGACATCTACCCACCTCTGCCTCTCAAGTGCTGAGATTTAAGGTGTTTGCCACCACCACTTGGCTTTCTTGTAAAACTTGTAATTACAGTTCTGTAGGGTATGGTGGCAAAAGCTTTTAACACTAGAACATGGGAGGGAAGCATGGACAGCCTCTGAGTTCCAGGCCAACTTGATCTACATAGAGAATTCTAGGCCAGCCAGGGACACATAGTGAGACACTGCATCAAAACAAACAAGCAAATAAATAAATATATTAATATATTTTAATTGTTTTTATTTATTTGGTGTGTGTGTATGTGTGTGTGTGTGTGTGTGTGTGTGTGTGTGTGTGTGTGTGTGGTGCAGTGCATGTACCACAGTGCACAGGTGTGCCTTGGTTTGGGCCTTGAGGACAAACCTGAGCCTGGCTCAGTTTTTGAGACCTGTCATTCTCCTCTGCTTGAGAATGACCCAGCATTCTCCTGAGCATTGAGAATGACCTACCTACCAGAATGAGACTGCCTCTGCCTAGCTACCACTGATGTGTCAAATTCTTATAAGCCCCATGCGATCACCCCACACCCCTCGTCATCTCACCCCATACCCCTATCCCCACCTCCTTGCCTTCTCTATATAAGCAAGTGCCTAGTTTAATAAAGTGAGTTCCTGCTTTGACAGGTTCTCGGCCGGACCTGCCAGCAGAGCACCAGCACAGGTGGAGGTCAGAGGCAGAATTCCAAGAATTGATTCCGTATTCTAATTTGTAGTCTAGGGTTTGAACTTGGTTCACTAGGCTTGACTGCAAGTACCTTCACTGTGCTAAACCATATTGTCAGCTCATAGATTTAGATTCTTAAAGCTGTTATTCAACTGAATCTTACACAGCATTTACATGATAGTATTTACCTAATGGTTTCAGGGACTCAAAATAACCTATTCAAAATCATTACATATTCAAGATATGCCCAAGCAGTCTTGGAACAACAGCCTAGGTCACTATTTTATTAATAACTAATAACTGGCCATATATTATTTTACTTA
>JADRCD010218269.1:25963-45238 GCA_019843815.1 Montemys delectorum | reverse complement strand
GAGCTGGGATCAGAAGTGCTTTTGAGTCATAAGATGTGGGAGCTGGGAACTGAATTCTGATCCTCTGGAAGAACAACAAGTGCCCTTAACTGGTAAGCCATCGCTGCAGTCCCTGACTTTCCTATATGAGTGCTTCTGTTCACAGGGAAATGGAAGAGACTAACTGCTCTCTTAGCTTCTGTCACGGTAGAGTATAAGCATAGGATGCAAGGGTGGCCGGGGGGAAGCCCCCTTGGACCTCTAGGTGTAGGGCAACTGACAAGAAGTAGCATAAGCACCAGCGATCTGACGGTGGTGGAGTGGAGGTCTTGGCCTGCTACTCTGGTTAGGTGCGGTGCTTTGGGAATACCTGATTCAGGATGACTCCTGAATCGGGGTCTCTTGTTCCCAGGTTACCACTGCACACGACCTTGGCTGTGGTTACAGCAGCCCGCCCCAGCCTGTGCAGCTTCCTTACTCATTATCAGAAAGCCTCGAGTTGATTTGTGAGTTTACTGTAACTATTGCAATTCACCTCTTTCTGGCATTACTCATGAGTAAGAATAGCTGTTGGTTTGTGTATAAGTAGTCACTGGATGGGGCATCAGGGGTGGGGAATTCTCTCCCCCCCCTCCCTTAATCATATTACTGAGAGATGAACCAGACATGGAGTTGACAAGTACTTGTCAGAAAGGCTGGAAAGCCTGGACAGTGCTTAAAGGAGGTCATTGCTCTCCAGCATCCCTGTCACATCACATCATGAGCATGCGCCTTTATCGCCATGACATTATGATCCATTTCACTGTAACTTCACTTTTATGGCCAAGTCAATGTCAGCATGCTTCATCCTCATCTCCCTCCGGATCCCTCTTAGCATGTTGCTTCCTGGTCCAGGTTCCTTCCCCAGCTTAGATCTGAAGCAGAACCCCAGCTCCTGAGACAGCCAACACAGAGAGAGGCCCTGCCTATGTTGCCCTCCATACTGCTGGGGCAGGAGTGGTGTTGATCAGGTTATCAGACCGTTAGGGAACAGCATTTGTACCTATGCCAGTAGCTTCAGAGGAAGCATTTCGTAGGGACACCTAGAAGATGATGTAATCAAGCCCAGGGGGATGGCTCACTGGGAAAAATACTTCATTTGGAGAGCAAGTAGGGAATAAAGGATTTATTATGCTAATACTTCCACATCACAACCCATCACTGAGAAAAATCAGGAAAGGAACTCAAGGCAGGAAACTGACGGTGGGGTCTGAAGCAGAGGCCATAGAGGAGTGTTGCTCATTGGCTAGTTTTGGTAGGGCACTTTCCATGGAAGCTTGAAGACTTGAATTTGTATACCCAGAGCACACATAACATGGGACATAGTAGCACATCTGCAATATCAGAGCGCCTAGCATACTATGGGAAGTGGAGATCTGTCCAGAAAGCTTCAGAAACCCATGAGACAGCTAGGCTGGCCTATGCATGGTTAAAAAAAAAGAGAGAGAGGTTTTGGTTGGCACCTGATGTTGTCCTCTGACCTCCCACAGCGCGCGCGCGCGCACACACACACACACACACACACACACACACACACACCCGTGCTCACTGTGTCCAGCCTTATTGGCTCCAGTCTTCCTACCCTTCCTGTGAATAGGGTGTTATGATAACACCTGCTTTGCATACAAGACACAAGAGCAAAGTGACTTCTTCTACCAGCCCCAGGGTTATGATCAGACCTCATCCTCTCTGTCACTTGGCGGCAGTACCTGAATAGGCACCTCCTGGATGATTCCCAAAGGAGGTGTGCATTAACATTCCAGGAAAACAAATGGCAGAATTGCAGATTTTCAGGGTTCTCACCTGGAGAGTTTAGCTCAACCTTGCCAGTAAAGATACTGAGGAGACTGGATGACCAGCCAGCATACCAAGAGAGACTGAGAGACTTTCCCCACACGCGCTAAGCATATGGAACATGCTGGGCTAAGCTCAGGAAGAGCCCCTCCCACATCGATGTACTTGATGGAGAAGATCCGTTGAGTTGATCCTGATGCTCCTTCTAGCTAAGCTGACTTGGTTTCAGAGTATAAGCAGCCAAGACCAATCAGGGGGCGGTGGCTTCAAGACAGTATTAGCCATCACCCCCAACCTCAAGTACCCGGGAAGAGGACCTCAGAAGCTGATCTCATCACAGGCTACTAATAAGGGAGACACTGGGGCTACCTCTGTGTCTTGGGTTTCATTTTACTGTGTGTGGGGGCAATCATGAGCCTTTGTGTTCTCAGCTTGGAGAAGATATTATATTCGACCGACTTAGTGTTGAGGTAATGCCAGTTGCTACACATTTTGTGACATTTAATGGCCGCTGGATCTGTTCTGTGATTGACTTTTTATAGGCAGTTGAGCTGCTGCTCAGATTAAGATTCCTGGCCTGTATCAGAAGTTACCATAGCAGCAAACACTGTCGTCTTGTCTAGCCACTGTGTTTGTGCCCTGGCACCGGGGGAGGGGCTCTATTCATCCCTTGGAATCCAGGCTGGTGGAAGTTCCGCATCTTCTGTATGTGTCTTCTAAGATTGTCCTGGGTACTGATACCCAGCAGGGACACTGAAGATTTGTCCAGGAAGCTTAGTAGGTCATCAATAGGATGCACCTTGGGCCAGACACTCTCCATTGGTCTCCCTCAGGCAGCACTGAGCTTCAAGAAGGTGGTAGAACGGAGCTCGGCTGGGCCAGCAGCACCTGGGAAACAGCTCTCCAAGCTCCTTTGAGCTAGGAGGGTGAGGACAATCTTTAGGAGTCACAAGTACCACACCAGTTAAAGCTCTGAGAGGTTGGTGGCATGAAACCAGAGCTGATCTCTGAGCTGTTCCCACATGCAAATGCATTCAAGAGGCTGGCTTTCAAACCTTGAATGGTGAGACCCAAATAAGAACGAACAATATGTCAACATTACCCCTATCGCATTCACAACTGCTCCTGCCCGTTGACTTTAGCACACCCACCTGGCCCATCTCATGGCTTTGTTCTTTAGCTGTTTGTCTTCAAAAACAGCTCCTAGTCTCTAACTGAAACAAGGAAACCTTCCCAACGTGGCTGAAATGAAGAATCAAGGGATAAATGGGCATGTCTAGCCAATGAGAAAAAAAAGTGTTGACTTGGATCAACAAAGGCCTTGGAAGAAGACACGCCTTGTAGAGAAAGTCTGGGTCTGGTCCAGAGGCTGCTTCCAGCTGAGGTGACCAACACACTGATTGCCCACAGGTGTAGGGCAACAATCTGCTGGTCAGCCAGGATAAGAACTAGTAAACACAGTTGGTAAAGTACTTGTCTTGCCTCAAAGACTTGAGCTTAATCCTTAGAACCCATGTTAAAGAAGTCACCCATGTGGTGGCTCACACCTGCTTTCCCAGTCCTGAAGAGACAAAGACAGGCTTCCCCAAGCCTTCTTGGTGCTATCTAAGCTAGTGAGAGACCCTGTCTCAAAAATCAAACCAAATCAAACCAAACCAAGAAAGGTGGTTGTCTCCAGAGAAAGGACACTTAAGGTTGTCTTCTGACCTCCACATGCACACATGTGTATGCAACCCCTAAATGTATTGGAAGGAACACACACACACACACACACACACACACACACAGACAGACACACACACCAGAAAAAGGAACAACCTGGAAGGTTCTGCCTGCTATTCTCATTGTTGATCTAGAAGCCCAGACGTGGCTCAGGCTGTATGGGAACACTGTCATGTCATGGTTAAGCTCAGGGGGGAAGAATGGTTGGGGGACTCTCTAGTTGATCCTTCCCTAAAGTGTTCTAGAGTGGCTTTCCCAGAGTTCCTCCCCCCAAAACAAAAAGCCTGTGGGCTCTCCCACCTTTACTGCTCAGTGACTCAATTTCCCCACTGATAAAAAGGGGGATGGGTCTACAGTTCTAAACTTGCCTGTAAAACATACGGAGAGCCTTGAAATAAAGGTGGTATTTAGGGAGAGTTCAAAGTGTTATGTAATTATTTTATTGCCCCTTTTATTCCTGAGATTTTTCTGTTTGCTCAGCTTACAAACCCAGGCCAGAGCCATAAAACCACTTTTATGCCCGCACCTCTTGTACTCATCCTGTAACAACGGTGTATCACTTTGGCTCTGAAAGTGTTTAGATCCACGGTGGAGACATGCCCAACAGGGACCTCAGCCATTTCTGCCAAATGAAGGTCATTACCATATCCTGAAACTGCTGGGACCAGCCTCCCAATGACTACCTCCACGCCACGATTGAGTTAAACTGGCAGTGAGGATGGTCTGAAATGCCAACCTATGCTGGTTGGTTTGTTTGTTTTTTGTTTGTGTTTTGTCTTTTCTTTTCCTTTACCCCTTCTTTCTTCCTTTGTTTCCTGATACCCTTGTCTTCATTTGAGACGGAGTCTCATTATGGTGCAGACTGGCTTGAGCTCACTACGCAGCTAGCACAGGTTAGCTTCAGCTTCTCCTGTGTATACCCTCAAACCTTTTAAATTTTGCTCTTTTAGGAGAAAGGGTCTCAGGTGGTCCTGGTTGGCTTTGAACACAATAGGTAGCTTAAAAGGTCCTTGAGCTTTTGAAAATTCCCCCCTGTGTGTGTGTATCTCCCAAGGGATTACAGGTGTGTGCCACCCTACCCAATTTCCCTCATCTTTTCCTAGATACAAAGCTGGATCTCATCACAATCCTTTCCCAGTACCATCATCCAAAGTCACAGGAAGCAAGAAGTTGGAAGTTGGAAGAGGCCTCATTGGCTGGTGTGACTGCCCAGCAAGTCAGAGTATCTCTTATGATGTCTCAGGGTACAGTGGCACGGGGCCTCATTCCCCTGCTTTGAGGGGACACCTGACTCTACATGTGGGCCTGCTGCCCTGTGAGTCTCAGCTCCACTGTGCCCTTGTCTCGGATGGATGCCAGACTTGGAAGGCAAAAGCAGGGAAGGCTAGGGGAACTCTGTCATCTCAAGAAACAGAAGTCAGGATGTATGTAGGCTCATTTCTACTGGTGGTTCTTTCTTTACTTTAAACACCAGGACACTCAGTGTCCTGTTAGAAGAGTCACTGCTTGGGGTTAATTTACAGAAATGGGAGTTTCACAGCAGCAGGCTTGTTGCTTTTCTGATCCTCACCTCCCACTTCCACTCAAAACGAGAACCGCATGACCCCATGTAAAGGCAGGAAAGGCCTCGCCGGCACCAGCAGGAGCTGTCCTCAAGTTCTCATGCTTGATCTCAGGCATTCAGTGCTGTTCCATAAGCCCTACTGTGTAATCCATCTGTAGGATCAGGGAATTCAGACTGGATCCTGAGCTTGAGAAACTTACAAACACTTAGGAAGGTGGAAGATTTCACCTGGACAAGGCCACTGTGTGCCTCACCTCCAGGAATCTCATTTCTAGACCACTGGAGAGTTGCAGTAGTCAGCCTAGAGCCCCTTTGGGCATCACTAACAGTCCCCCTAGAGATCTACCCTCTTCTACTTAGCAGTATCTTCTGCCATTGGACCACCACAAGCAAGATTTTGAGCTCATGGTGGCCTCCGTCCATCCTCACTCCCCTTCCCCATAGACACTCTCCTGGCTCAGGCTTTTGATTTCCCACATCAGGATCTTGTCAATGTGCTCCTGTCTCAGCTCTCCATCTAAGCCTGCTTCCCAAGCTACAACAAGACAGTTGTTGTATCTGGGCCTGATGATGTCCTCCTTAGCTACCTAGGAGGTTGAGACAGGAGGTCAGAAAATTCAAGACCCCCTTGGGCTACAGAATGAGTTCAAGGTCACCTTGGATACCTTAGTCAGACCCCTGGCTCCCTGGCAAAGCCCAAATCTGACCTCAGAGCCAGTTTCTGATACCACAAACCTTTGTTGTGAACCACCTCAGCCATCCAGGGGTACAGTAGTTCTCTTGGCTTTGAAGTTCTTCGTTTCAGTTACATTTCATGGGCCTATCACCAGCTTCTTCCTCTTCCTCAAGGCCTACCTATAAGCCCTCCCCCCCCCCCCAAGAATGGGATCCAGCCTTCATGACTGGGAAGCCCTTCACGTTGCTTTGCACACAGAAAGAATGTGTCCCATATGTGTAATGGTTTCAGGAAGGGTTTGTCTCTGCCCTGCAGAGACTCTGAGCGGTGGCAGCCATGTTATCAGAGAAACACCCTGGTTGGGGGGGGGGGCGTCTGGGGGCTGTCTATGACAGGCAGGGGTGTTGGCCTTGACTCTTGGACTGGGTGCAGGAAGCTGTTGGGTGCTGAGAAATTTCCCCAGGACAGAAACTAGAACCTGAAGGAGGGGCAGCTCTGGAGCCTGACAGGGGACAGGGTGTGCACAGGTCCAGCTGAGTGGCCCCAAGGTGGCATCTGCTAGCAATGGCTTCCTCCAGCCTGGGCTCCCTTAGCTCTCTAGAGGACCCAGAAAATAATACCTACAAGGGAATGAGTCCTGGTCTTAGCTGTGGAAAATTAGAACAAAAAGGGCCACTGAAATCAGCGCTTGTTACAACGTGCCATGCTTCTTCTGATGTTGTTTTCAGTGTTTTTCTTCTCCTTCCTTCCTTCCTTCCTTTCTTTCTTTCTTTCTTTCTTTCTTTGTTTTTTTTTTTTGTTTTGTTTTTTGGGGTTTTTTTGGTTTTTCAAGACAGGGTTTCTCTGTATAGCCCTGGCTGTCCTGGAACTCACTCTGTAGACCAGGCTGGCCTTGAACTCAGAAATCTGCATGCCTCTGCCTCCCAAGTGCTGGGATTAAAGGCGTGATCCGCCACTGCCTGGCTTTCACAGTGTTTTTACACAAAGTAATGGAACTAGGAAAAAGAAAGGAAAATAAACACAGTCATCAGCAGCATCAACACATATACCACACATACGCATATACACACATGCACACACGTGCATACATCACAATACACATATACATACACGCACACAATACACATCTATACATGCATACACATGTACATATATGCACATACGTACATATACACATATGCACATACATACACACATGCACATACACATACACACATGCACACACACGCACACACACACACACACACACACACACACACCCTCGAGCATACAAACACAAAAGCACGTCCCCAGCTCTGAGCATGCATGAACATTAAGGTCTCCCATCCAGCTTCTTGTCCTCCTTGCCTGGTCAGGTTTCTCTGGCTGACCCCTCTTGCCTCCTAATTCCTCTCCCAGATCCATGGTTTTCCATCCTAATTTTTATGGTGTTTTCCAGGATTAATGGTTAATGTATTCATTTTCTCCCCAAGCCCTCTGTTATCAGCGAGTACTCCAAGTAAAGATTAACCCTGCTTAACAGAAGCATGTTAATCATCTATAGGCTTTGGGCAAATTATTCTTGGTCACCTCCCCCTAAAGATCTCATCCCATAGCAGCTGACCTTCACCAACACCCGAGTCTAGAGACTTGGAAAAAGCCAACCTTAGTAGAACTGATGAGCCAAGGAAGGTCACGAAGTGTTGACAGCGGGTGACGCTGCTGTTCTGTGCTTTTTAACTCAGCCACCCTTGTTCCAGGACCCTATAAAAGGACTGGGCTGTGCCTCTTTAAAAAAAAAAAAAAGTGTTTTGCAAACCAGGCCTAATCTACGGTACATTCTTTGTTGCTGGGAGACTCAGAGCGGCTGTACAAGCTGTTCTTTCTGGGAATCATAGTTCAAAGTGTCCCGACCCAAACACACATGTTGTCATTGTGCCTGTCCTTTGCGTGGGGCTGGGACATCCGACTTAGGAAACCTCTCCTGAGCAAGCAGGCTCAGCAGCCAGGATCCACAGCCAGCAGGGTGGCTCCAGGCTCCCACTGCAGGGAGGGGCCTCCTAAATGAGGTGGTGGCTTCTGCCCAGGGAGCTGAAGGAGGAAGAGGAGGAGAGGGAGGAGGGTTGCTCCCATAAGGGTCTCTCCTGGCAGGTTGCAGATGGAGTGTGGGCAGCACAATCAAGTGTCTGGAGGGGCATTGTGGAAAAAGGCCTTCATCCGCGCTCTGCAGTGGAGTAGCTGCAGAGCCCCGCGAGGGGAAAGCCAGGCCTGGGTCCAAATTCCTTCTTAGTTTGGCTCGCTCTCCTTCCTCCTTGGAGAAGACTGGAGTGGAAGGGAGAGGTCGTTCAGAGGGGGACGGAGGCCTGGAGCCTGCCAGACTTATTAGGAAAGATGTTGTCCGGGGTCTTGGCAAGCTTTCTCCATCGTCCCGCCCCAGTGTGACTGGTTCCTGTCACCCTGGCTGACTCCCTCCAGCCCAAGCACCTCGCTGCCCCACATTCAAACATTTCCACATTAGGCCACCGGCACGCCTCCCTGGCAGTGTGGGAGGCGCCTGGTAACCCAGGGTGGCCTCGGCTGCCCTGCCTCCCCTGCAGGTACAATTGCTCTTTTCTGGGTCAGCCTTGTGATCTGGTGTCCAGGCACTTGGCAGAATTTAGCAAATGTTCCTCAAGGCTCTGTTTCTTGGTTACACTATTCACACCCACACCCTTGGGACCGTGGGGGAAGGGGGCCGCTGTCTCTGTCTCCTGCTCTGCCCTGGTTAGAGGGACGGGCTGCCCAATCTGCAGTCCCTTGGAGGTGGGAGACCTTGCCTCCTTTGTGGATCTTTAGCCCCTTCCTTTTCCGTTGGCCTGACCTCTTTTTTGTACCCAGGGCTGGAGCAGAGGTTACTATTCATGACGTACACCCACCTATGGGCTTGTGCAGCCAGACGTGGCAGCCTCGAACCCACGTGACTCAGAGCAGTTGAATCACAACCGCACTAAAAGGAGCTGGATAACTGTGTCAGCTGCGGGGTGGATTTCGAAGAGTTCCTTTAGAAAAAAAAAATGTGAGCGGTCTCACCTGTTCAAGCAATAATATTCCAGAGGAAATGTGTTCCAGTAAAATATGATCTAAAAATAAATTGCACCTGTGCGTTTTGACCTTTATAAACATGGCTACTAGAAAATGCCATCTATGTGACGAGTGTCGTATTTCAGTCGGACAGCACTGCTTGACAACTGTCTCCAGAGTAGCATGGTTTCTTCCAGGCATGTGGCCTGCTGAGGGCTGGTTCTAAATAACCCGCCCCGTTCTCCCCCCCCCCGCCCCCCACGCAGATCTCTCTGCTTTCACCCCGTTCTCCCCACCCCCACCCCCCACGCAGATCTCTCAGCTTTCTGGCAGCTGTAGGCTTCCTTCTCTACCCACTGTGTGGCATGCTCCCTCCTTGCTTTCTCCAGGGCTTCTGTCAACTTCAGAAACTTTTGTCCACTTGGTTGTCACCAGGATAGTCTGTTGTCCAGGGCAGCATCTAGAATGGAGCATACAGGGCTGCAGGCACACTCACCCCCACGTGGGTGAATGACCCAAAGGCTAGAGCAGACCCAAATAGGACTAGAAGCTGATCTTATTTATGTTTCCACTGTGGGAGGTAATACATTATTAACCCAAGTCAGGATATTTTGGTTGCTGTAGGGAGCTCCTGCTTGGTACTACTTAAAAACAATCAGGGGTGGGGTGGGGTGGGGTGGTGAGATAGCTAGAGAGTAAAGCCATTTGCTGTCAAGGCCAATGAGCTGACTCCACGGTCCCCAGAACTCCACAGTCAAAGGAGAGAACCAGCACGTACAAGCTGTCATCTGATCTCCACATTCATGGCATGACAAGCATGCCCTGTATATAAATATGTGTAAGGCAAGAATTGAAAATAGTTTTGGGGGAAAATTTTCTTTATAATAAGCACATATTTTGGGGAGTTGGGGACTGGGCAACAACTCTCCATACGTCCTTCTTCACGTTGAACTTGCTCATCTTCCTCCTTCTGGCTCCTGAGCTAGTATTATAGGTGCATGCCAAGAACTTTAACATCCAGCCAGGAACTTTAAATCCAAACAAATTCCCCATAGCACAGGCTCACTTTCTGGGACATGCTTATAATAACTTTGCCTACACATTCTTCAACACATAAAAAGGGAACTACACTGTGTCTCACACACTTGGCCTGTGGAACTCATCATCAGAGTCCCAAACAGTCTGTGTGGGATTCCCACTCAAACCTTGAAGACTTGAAAGCACACACACACACACACACACACATACAAAACAGTATGGAAAATATCTCTAATACAAATAAAATAACGTTTATATTGATTGAATGATGAAATCCTATATTTGAGGTCTGTTGGGATGTGCATAACATTAAACCTAATCTCACGTGTTTCTTTTTCTAGTGCGGCTTCTAGAAAAAAATCTTAATGGACACACATGGCTCATGTTATCTTTCTGTGGGAAAGTACTGAGAGCCAAGGAGATGGCTCAGTCCTAAGACGTTTGCCATGTGAGCATGAAGACCTGAATCCAACCCCAGAATTCACATAAAAACCTGGCAGGGTTGTGTGCTTCTGTAACTCCAGAGCAGGAAGACTGGAGAACGGAGGGTTCCTTAGGGCATGCTGGTCAAGCACCAGGCTGGTGAGAGGTGGCATCTGAGGGTGACCTGTGGCTTCACACCTGTGTACATCCACCCTACCTGAATGGAAACACATACACACGATTGCTCTGAAGCGAACAGAGCTTTGTTTATTTTGAGATATTTACAGATGTGTCTGAACATTTCAACTGGGTTTCTAATCGTTTAGAAACCCCAGAACTTTAATTCGAGTCTTCCCGCCAGAATATCCATGTGGTCGAGTGAAGTTCTGATTCGGGTTCTTCCGGACTGATCTTGTCTAGGAGGCCCACCTTGGCCTACCCTCTCCAGAAATGGCCCAAACAGGCCTCTGGGGTGGGGTGGGGGGAACTCCCAGACTCTGCAGGGACTTGCTGGGGAGTAATTACCGTGGGCAGACCCTTCTGCTTACACGCTTAGTCATAATTACTTACCTGAGAGGCACCAATAATGTGATGGGAGCTTAGCTGAACAGGGAGAAGGCTCAGCAGGCCCATCACCTTGAGCTTGACCCGTCAGCCAGATTTCACAGCACCTGCTGGTTTAGCCTGAGGGCTGTGATTCATCCTGAGGAAAGGAGCTGCAGACCAGCTCTGCCTCCAGAACCCTGTTCTCTCTGCTCTCTCCTCTCTTTTGAAGGAAGAATAAAGGCATCTGTGTGCGCCAGCTGCCACTGAGAAGCTGATCTTCTGATGTACACACATATACAAAAATATTAAAATCTGTGTTGTAACGTACTGATTTTTTAGCTACGTTGGACACAGGGTCAAAAATTAATGTCTTTCCTTTGCAGGGGTCCTTTCCCAGAGAAGGGACTCCACCCCCTATTACACACACACACACACACACACACACACACACACACACACACGGAATGCAGCCAGGAAGAAGAGACAGAATGCATGCTAAAGAAGAGAAAAACTAGGGCCTTTTCATGAGGTTGTGACTTCTGAGGTCTGATCAGCTGGCCAGGTGCACAACCAATTTTCTTGTTTCCTTGGCAGTAACTAAAAGTATCTGACAAGTAATGGAGCCCTCAGTTCTATAAGTAAAATCCCATTTATCTTGGGAATTAAAAAAAATACAGCAGCCGTGATGGAAAATTCCCAGTGGGGTCCATTTGTTCCTTCCTGTGGGTCTTGGATCCATCTCTCCGGGAAGACACACTTGTAAATCTGTGCTTTTTGAGGTGGAAGATGGAAACTAAATGTTTTTAAGATGTGTTGCTGGGAGGACTGGAAACAGGAAGCAAACTGGAATTGTGGCCTGTGGGAACAGATGTTGGATGTCAGAGGATGTGTACACTGAGCATGTGCCCCATGCCAGCTGTGCCCCTTGGCAGCTGTGCCCCCTGCCAGTCACCTCCCAGACCACCCCCCCTGCCCTGCCAGCCACCTCCCAGAGCCCCATGTCTTGATAAAGTCCCATGGAAACTAAGCTTCTCTTTGGAACTCATCAGGTCTGAATTATTTTCTCAGCTTAAATTGTGTTTATATGGTTACCTTCAGTATGCTTTTCTATTTGGGGGGATATTTTCCCATATTTCTTTACTTAAAAAGAAATCAGAACACCTTGACTTTAAAAAAGCCTATTTACCCAAACAGAGGTGCCAAGGGCATAAACAGAGGCACCTCAGTAGTTTGTGTGTCAACACCTCATACTTCTTCCGTGTGCCAAAAAGTACTGGAGAAGGAAGGGGAGGAGGGAGCATAGACTGAAGGAAGGAATGACGGAGAGGAGAAAGGAAGGGAGGGAGGGAAGAAGGAGGGAAGGATGGAAAGACAGAGGGGAAGAAGGAAGGAAGGAAGGAAGGAAGGAAGGAAGGAAGGAAGGAAGGAAGGAAGGAAGGAAGGGGAGACAGGGGAGGAAAGGAAGGAAGGAAGGACAGGGGTGGGAAGGAAGGAGGGAGAGATGGAGGGATGGACAGAGGGAGAGAGGGATTGGGAGGGAGGGACAGAGGGAGGGACAAAGGGAGAGATAGAGGGAGGAAAGGAAAGAGGGAGGGAAGAATGAAGGAGGAAAGGAAGAAGAACTTTGTTGTCTGGCATTTAAAATTGTATTGCTGTTGTTGTGTGGTGTATAGTATGTGCATGCTCATGTACATACAGGTATGCTTGCATGTGCACATGGAGACCAGATGTCCACATGTCATGTGTTTTTCTTTTTTTTTCTCAGTTGTTTCTCCACCTTATTTTTAGGCAGTGTCTCTCACTTAACCTGGGTTAGGTTTGGCTGCCTACCATGGAGCTCCTGGGATAGACCCATCTCTGCCTCACACCTTGGGAACCAGAGGTGCACCTCCATGCTGCAGTTTCACATGCAGTTTCACATGAATGTTGGGAATCTGAATTCAGGTCCTTGTGCCTGTACATCAAGCACTTCTCCCACAGAGCCAGCTGCCCAGCCCCTGGCATTCAACTATCTCTGGTACTCTGCATGGCTTTTATGTCTCAATAGAAAGAAGACAAACCATAAAATAAAGTGTGTGGGGGGGGGGGGCGGGGATGTGCAAAGGCAGGCTTTGCCGGCAAAGGTACATCTACCGCCTTGGGTAAAGACTCCCTTCGTGGTCTTTCACAGCTACATGGGTCTGAAGTAATGGACATACCCAGCTTCCCCAAAGTCACAAAGCTTGGTTAGAAAGACACTGGGGGACTCTCAAGGAAGTTCTTCAGCACCTTTGCTAGGCATAGATTCTACAGTTGTTGAACACAGGAGCTTCCCATGTGGTGAATAAACTGAGATACTGACACAGCTCTGGCAGCCATTTTAATTCCTTGTGGGGTCTGAATTACCCAGGCCCACCCCACTGGTTCTCACAGCTTTCCTGGAACTGTCCCTGTCCCCCATTTCTTCTGCTTAAGTAGAGATGTATCTGTCACAGTGACCAGTTTCTCTGCATCAGTGCCCAGCCTGAAGCCTGTTCTCCAGCTTCCCTCCCCTGTCTCTCCCTCCTCCTGTCCTTCCTTCCTTCCTTTCCTCCTTCTCTCCATCTTTCCCTCCTTTTCCCCTCCCTCCCTCCCTTCCTTCCTCTTCTCTTTCCTTCCTTCCTTCAGTCTATCATGGTGATGGGCCCAGTCTGCAGCGGTCTAACTACCTGGTCCCCTGAGTACTGCAGGTCCCCTATTCCTCATCTTGAGGATGTGGAGACTGAGGCCCATAGACATTAAACAACCTGCCTGAAGTCACTGAGCCAATTATCATCACAGCCACAGACAGTGGCTCCCCATCTTCTCTTCCAATCTACTCTTAGGAACGTCTCGACAGGCTGATCTTCACGGCCAGTGGAGAAGCTCCCTCGTGTAGAAGACTCAACTTTGAGGTTAGTATATCCAGAGACCTGAGCGTGGGCTGAGTCATGGAAGATGTCTAGATCCTTCACTGTGTTTCCAGCAGGGAGTCTTTGCTTTGAACTGGGAGGCCATGCCTACTGAGGTGGTGAGCTAGAGAGATGGTTCAGCCTCTTGAAGTCTTCTCTCACAGCTGACTCATTAACAGTATGTAACCTCAAAGCCCATTAGGGTTGCTAGCTTGGAAGGGGGGGCACGGTGGGAGAGTTTGTGCCACAGAAATTGGTAGGTGCTGCAGCCAAGGCTTGATTCCCCACCACCATTACCACCATTACCACCACTACCACCACACGCTGCCCTGAGAGCTGGCCTACAACCTGCTGTCTACTCTGTGGAGAACCCAGCTATGAGGCACTGTCCCCTTGTAATTGCAAGGGGTGGCCCTGCCATATGAAAACCTGCAGCAAGTTCCCCACAGAGCTGTGTAGGTAGGAGACTGTGAGAAAAGGAGGAGGAAGAAGGGGAGGGGGGAGAGAGAGAGAGGCAAGGAATCGGAAATTAGAGAAAGAAGGGAGGAAGACACAGAGGGATGGAGGGACTGGGGAGATGGATGAGCAGGTAAAGTGGTGTTCTGCAAAGCATGAAGACTAATGCCTGGCACCCACGTGAAAGTCAGGCATGGAGAAGCAGATAGATCCTGGGGTTTCGGGGGCCAGTTTGTCTAGCCAAAACGGTGGTTTCAGGTCCAGTGAGAAACAGCATCAGAGAATGAAATAGCTTCCTGTTATACATTAAACCTGAATGTGGGCCCGATTTGGCTCCACCCACTCCCCAGCTCCTCCCCTCTCCCCCTATGTTTCTCATCCACAGCATCTCTGCACAGAGGCAGAACTCTTTGCTGCCTCAGGACCTTTGCTTTTACTCTCTTCTCTGTGAACTCACAGCTGGAGTGCAGCTTTTCCTGAGGGCAAACTTTGTCCTGTCTCAACTCAAAGGGTTTCCTGCAACAGTTACTTTGTATTTAATCATCTGTCTGTTATCTCTTTTTTATCTTCCATCCTTTTTTTCTTATTCTGATCAGTATTCAGCAGTGTCCATGATGAGCAAGCTGGGCATGAAAATGCATATCTGTAACCTCAGGACTTGGGTTGAGGTATGGGAGTTTGGGGTTTGAAGCCAGCTGAAGGTACCAAGTAAGTTCTGGCTAGATAGCAAGATAGCGTCCAGAAGAAATGAAAGGGGAAGAGGGATGGGGAAGGGGGAGAGTAGAAGAGAAGATGGGGGAAAGGGGAAGGAGAAGGTAACAAGAGAGAAGTGAGCAGTCAGTTAAGCACCATGTTCTGTCCATTTCTCTCCCACAGCCCCATTGAAGACAATGTTCCTATGATGAACTCTATAAAATAAAGTGCTTGACTCCTGCTAAGCTCCAGCCAGGCACAGCTTTCTGCAATATTCCCAGACCTCTGATTTCCATGAACTCTGTATGCCCAGTGTCCTGTATTCCCATTTCCCCAAAGGGGTCCTGCAAGTCTCTGCAATCTCTTGCCCAGCTAGAACCAGTGGTTGGGGATTTCTTGGTAGAAGTCGCCTTGTGTTCAAACGAGTCTTGCCTGCTTGCCAAGGCGCTAAACCTTACACCAAAGCTGCTTGAGGACTACAGTCTGACACAGTGGAGTTCTGTTCCCATCTAGGGCAATGTGATGAGGAGGTAGCCACCCAGTCAGCGAGAGGAACACACTGGCCATGTGCTGGAGGACCTCCCCAGACTGCAGCCTGTGTGTGAACAGAGGCTCCACTCTTATTCCAAAGACCCAACCGGCCTCCAGTTTGTTGTTGGAACTGGAGCTGGTGATTTGCTTTAAATAGAGCCTGCACAGGCCTCACAGTTTGTTTTTTTTTTTATTGAATGAGTCCTGAAGGTGCTTTCCAAGAAATAAGGAAAAACCAATCTCTCTTACAGTGGGGACTCTGAGCTGAAAGGGAGGTGGCAGGGCCTCTCCCTGCAGCTCCGAGGCTGCAGCAGTACAAAAGTCTGGCCTGGGGGATGGGCAGAGGGCTTGATAGGAGTCTTCAGGGATTGACAGAGCCCGTGGAGGGCAAGCCTCTCTCTCAAGCATGTGAGTTTCCAGGCTCACTGCAGAAAATAGTCACAAACAAGATGTCATCCACAATACACATTTATTCTCTACATTTCTGGAGCCTGGAAATCGAGTCTGTCACAGGACCATGCCCTTTTGAAGGTCCTGCCCCCAGAGTATCTTTCCTGCCTCTACCCAGTGCTCCTTGGTAATCCTCGTGGGTGAGAGGGTGTTGGAAGACAGAGTCACCACGGTGGGAAGGTGTGGCTGAGCACCTCGCATCATGGTGGTGGGAGCATGTGGCTGAGGACAGCTGTTTCCATCATAGCAGCCAGGAAGCAGAGAGGGGAGGCCAGAGCCTGGCAAATGTGGCTGGTGTTTTCGAGCATCCTCTCTGGGTGAGAGAGGCAAAAACTTCGAACAAAATGGTTAACCCAAGTCTGAAGGTGAGAGAGAGCCAGTCAAGCAGCCTTCTGGGAAAAGGCCCCAGGTCAAACCAGCACCTGGAGACTGAGGTGACCAAGGAGGTGAGAAGAAGGCAGAGGAGGAAGACATGGAATGTCACCAAGGGCCTTGGAGGTTATGTTGCTTTGAGTAAGAATGGCGCATATATTTGATCATCAGGGAGTAGTACTATTTGAGAAGGATTAGGAGGTGTGGTCTTGTTAGAGTAGGTATAGCTTTGTTGGAAGAAAGTGTGAGTGGTCTTTGATGTTTAAAAAGCTTATGCCATACCCCCAGGGTCTCCCACCCCGTGTGTGTGTGTGTGTGTGTGTGTGTGTGTGTGTGTGTGTGCCTATGATCAGGATGTAGCTTGTAGCTGCCTCTCCAGGACTACACCTGCCTGTTGCCATGCTCCCTGGCATGATGATAATGGCCTAAGCAGCTGAAACTAGCAAGCCCCCCCAGTCAATTGCTTCTCTTTCTAAGTGTTCCCTTGGTCATGCTGTCTCTCCACAGCAAAAGAACAGTGACTGAGACAGAGGCCATCGAGAGCTCTTGTTCTTCCTCAGATGTAGGTGACAGCCATCTCTTACATGCAGATGTAGCATGGCCTGTGTCCAGCATTAGCAGCATCCTTCCGGTTACATGGCAGAGAGACTGCCAAGTATAGTAGGAGCAGCAGCATGGATTCCAGAGCTGTAGAACAACCTAGGAAAAATGGATGTTGGCTCTGCTCAGGGTGGAAGCAGGGTCAAGTTTGGATCTGTTTTGCAAATACAGTCAATAAAATTTGCCAACAGATCAAGATGGGACACTGGAGATAGCTTGGCCTGAAGCAAATGTTAAAATGAAGTTGCCAGTCCCACAGATGCTCTGAATAGGGAACTATAGTTGGAAGGGAGGTCAGAGACCTCTTTTACACACATCCCACTAGAAATGCCAAGCAGACAGTCCAGGGAAGAAAGTGGGGGTTTGAAGGGAGGGAGCCGCCCAAAGGGAAGGAGTGCTGGCCATCCTCAGAGCTGAACTGGAAACGTGCACAGGAAAGAAACTGGAAGACTGAGGACTTAAATTAGAGGTGCCTAAGAGGAAGCTCCTGAACATGCAAAGGAGGGAGGAGAAGAGAGAAACATGCAGGAATGAGGAGAGGGAAAGGGAGAGGGAGGGGGAGGGAAGGGAGAAAGGGAGGAGAGAGAGAGGGAGAGAGGGGCAGAGGGGGAGGGAGGGAGGAGAAAGAGAGCACACAGGAGGATCAGAGAAAGGAGGGGAAAGGAGATGAGAGGGAGGAAGGAGGGGGAGTTTCAGGGTAATGTCTGAGTTACACATTCCTGGGAGAACACATAAGACCAGGATTGAGATTTGGCCTAGTTCCACGGAGCCTAGGGCTACCAGAGGAGCTTTTTAAGGAAAGGCCTTGTTCAAAGCATCCATGTAGTAACATAGTACTTTCACCAAGCCATGTTGGTACCTTTGAGCACTCGCAGTCAGTGCTCCCAGTGAGAGTAGTGTGTGAGTCTTCCTACAGAAGTACTTCCTGTGAGTGGTCCATGCAAGTTTTCCTCATGAACATTCCCCATTGGTGCTTCTTCACAAGTCCTCCCTATGAGTGCTCCCCTTGAGTGTTCTATGAATACTCCCCATGAGTGTTTCCTGCATGTGCTCTCTACAAACGGTCTCCCGTGAACACTCCCTATGGATGTTCCTTGTAAACGCTTCATTTAAATGTTTCCCCTGAGTGCTCCATGAATAATCCCCAAAATGGCGACCCATGAATACTCATGGGTGCTCCCATCTTGCAAGTGTTCCCTGTGAGTGTGCCACAAATATTTCCCGTGTGTGCTTCCATCAGTGCTCCCAGGGCACAGGTGTGCTTCCTTCTCACAGCAACAGCAGACAGAAACACAAATGGGAAATGAATAGCTACTGCATGTTTAAAGGGAGACCATTGTGACCCATGCCCAAAAGAGAACAGCTGTCTCTTTCTACTTTGGCTGCTTTATTCTGTTAAGGATTTGGGGCATTGGGTAGAATAAACTACTGAGAGTTGACCTATATTAGGGCATGTGGTGATTTGAGTGAGAATGGCTCCCATAGACTCATATGTTTGAATACTTGCCCCCACCCCCACCCCGTTGGTGGAACTGTTTGGGAAGGATTAGGAGGTGTGACCTTGTTGGAGGAGGTGTGCCACTAGGGACAGACTTTGAGGTTTCAAAAGACTCATGTCATTCTAAGTTAGTGCTCCCTTCCCCTGCCCTCTCTGCCTCTTGCTTGTGAATCAGATGGTAAGCTCTCAGTTACTTTTCCAGCATCATGCCTACATGCCTGCTGCCATGCTCCCTGCCCTGGTGGTCATGTGCTCTAGCTCTCTGGAACCATGCGCCCAATAAAGCCACTTTGGTCATGTCATTTGGTCACAGCAGTAGAAAAGTAGCTAAGACAGAGCATCATTACACAGCCTAACAAATGGTGGGTGCAGGGGAAGTAATCCCCAAAATGAGCTGGCTTGCATGGGGGGAAGTGAACTCAGGGTGGAATCTCTGGCTTCCATGGAGTAGGGAGCATAAACTCAGGGTGGGGTAGGATCTCTGGGAAGGAGGGCATCAGGGCATCCTCAGCAGTGGGAGACCACATGACATGGGTAAATGGCATGTCTTAGTTAGGGTTTCTGTTACTGTGATAAACACAATAACCAAAGCAACTTGGGAGAGGAAAGGACATATTTGGCTTACACGTCTCAAGCAGGGCAGGAACCCGGAGGCAGGAACTGAAGCAGAGGCCATGGAGGAATGCTGCTTTCTGGCTTGCTTATAACAGCATGCTTGCCCTGATTTTTTATACTCTCCAGGATCACCAGCCCAGCAGTGTTAGAGCTCCTTTCAAAACATTCCACTCTCCTGTAAGCAACCCTTCACACATACTGCTTAGTAAGCCCAATAAACTCATTGGTCCAACAAGTTGGACTTTGGTATAATTATTACTTTGGCCTATTGTTAGTTCCCTATTTGAGATGATAGGTCTCTCTCTCTCTCTCTCTCTCTCTCTCTCTCTCT
>JADRCD010218269.1:0-25953 GCA_019843815.1 Montemys delectorum | reverse complement strand
GAGAGAGAGAGAGAGAGAGAGAGAGAGAGAGAGAGAGAGAGAGAGAGCATGCACGCATAGTCTCCCAGGAAAAGTCTCAGACAACACACAGCCCCACCTCTTGGAAACCATTCTATTTCCCAGGACCTGCAGAAACCTGGGAAGAGGATCTTCACGACCACAGTGGACTAGGCCCTCCAACATCAATTATTAATCAAGAAAACACCCCCACAGCCATGCCTACCACTTAATCTGATGGAGACAATGCTTCTGTGGAGGTTTCCTCTTCCCAGACGACTAGCTCATGTCAAGTTGAGAGAGACAGAGAGACAGAGAAACAGACAGAGACAGAGAGAGACAGAAAGACAGACAGAGAGAGACAGAAGCTCTAGTAACCTCCCAACAGCGCTGGGACCAAAGCAACGGCATTGCGAAATCACCTTGGGAATCTGCAGCATGTTCGCATGTTCCAGGCCAGCTAGAGGATGAGTACCTACTGAGTCCCAGGCTTGTACTCCATGGCGTGGCTTGGCTCTTACTTGGCTCCACTTCCAAAGGCTAGGGGCTCTTTGCTGGGGATTCTTCTCTTGTCTATTAGCATGGCACCAATTAAAGATTTCATTTTTTGTGTCTATAGATGAGTATGGTGAGGGAACCCAGGGCTGCTGCAGTGAAGAAAGCCATGCCCCTGCATCCATATCTCCATCCGCACCAGCTCCAGTGTGGCTGTGAGAGTGGCTGAAAAGACAATGAGTTGGTGCCACAGGTGGGCAGCATCAGAGATCTTCTTAGCACTTTGCAAATGGACAATTCTGGAAATAAGCCCTTAAGAGCTCACATCTGATCTGCCTTTGGCTCCTGTTCCTTCATCCTTTCCCAGGGTGACGCCTGCATCGGCCTGAGTCAGCATCCAAGTTTCTCACATCATCCCTCCTGGCTGCAGCCCCTCAGCTCTGCGCATCTGTAATTCTTTCCTTCTCTGCCTGTTCTCCCTGGCACACCACATTCATCCACATGATTTAACTACAGCCATGCAGCTCACTACCACAGAAAAACCCTTCTCCCAGATTTCTTCAGGTTATAAGAAATAACATGGTTTCCAAGAGGTAGGGTTATGTGTTGTGTGAAATTTTCCCTATGGGGACCACATGTGTGTGTGCGCGCTCACACACACACACACACACACACACACACACACACACACACCTACTCACTCCAGATAGGGAACTCATAATAAGCCAAAGTAATAACTACACCAAAGTCCAACTTGTTTAACCAATGAGTTTATTGGGCTTACTAACAAGTGTGTGAAGGGTGACTTATGAGAGCATGGATGACTTGAAAAGTGTCTGTACTACCCCAGCATGGGTGATGACCCAGGAATGTGTGACCCTGGGGCCGTCTGCAGGACTTGCAGGCAGCTCTGTAGACTGGAGAATCTTCTTCAGGCAGTATTTCAGATCAGAATTCACTCCCCTGGCAGTTGTTTGCTGCGTCTGAGGTCCTGGGGAGGTCTTCCTGAATCTCTTGTGAGTGAAAGTTTCAATCCATACACTGTGATACAAAACCATGACCTCTCTGTATTAGCTTTCTTTCTTGTTGTTGTGGCCAAAATATTCAACATTATGCAACTTAAAGGAGAATTTATTTTGGCTCGGGGTTTAAAGGTATAGTCCATGATGGCAAGGAAGCCACACAGTCCTTTTTAATTCAGTCCGAGTCTCCAATCCATTTGATGGTTCTGCTCACACTCAGAGTGTGTCTTCCCCCTCATTTACTCTTCCCTGGAAGCACTCTCACAGAAACATCTGAAGATGTGCCTCACTAATGCCCTAGGGCCCAGTGCTGCCGAAACTTTTGCCATAGTGAAATGATGTCTTCATCCACAATTATGTTGGGCTACCCATTCTTATTGGTCCCGAGACATGTGTGGCCTGAGAGCTGCAGATTAGGTGTGCCTAGCCTAAGTGTTTCTGAATCTAATCAAATAGACAATCAAAGCAAACCATCCATTCCATTCTACCGTCCTCCTCCTTTCTATGCTGGACTGTGGAAATGGTAGTAAGTCAGCATGGGCTACCTGGATGAAGATCACAGGCTCAAGGTGTCAGAGCCACAGAGAGAAGGCACCCCAGCCTCTGTGCCTCACTCTCTACTTCGTATGTAAGAAACCATAAAATCCCGTCTTATCTGAAGTGTATTCTTGGGAAGGGTGTGGAGATAGAAGGGCAAAGTCTTGCTATATAGTCCTAGCTGGCTCGAAACTTGGAAGGACAACATGGTGGCTTTACTCATGGTGACCTTCTTGCCTTATCGCTTCCCCCAAGTACTGGGACTGAAGGTGTGAACTGCCACTCCCTCATGAATCACCCTGCTTTGAGGTTAGCACTGGGGTATGTGTGTGAGTTGTGACTGATCTAGTCTTGAGGTTTTGACCAGCTCGCTAGACTGTAGTGACACAAAGACAGAGCAGGTGACTTTCTGGTTCTTAGTCTGTGGGATGGCACAGGCTGTTCAACATGCAACAAAGACTTGCTGGAAGCAGTGAATGGGTTCCCAGGTTACTCAAGCAATCAGACACTTGCTTTGCAAAGAGCGAGGAACTTGTGGTCCGTTCTTCACTTGGGCTATTATTGCAGCCTCTGTCATGGGCCAGGCCTGGATGTCCTCAGGGCATGGGGTGTAAAAGGAAGAGAGTCCCTACCCCACCAGAGCATGCCCTGGGTTGAGACCCTCAAGAAAGCTAGATGACTCACAGTCTTCCCACCAATATATGAACATCAAGTTATTCCAAGAATGCAGATGATCTCCCTCTCCATAGGGATGGTACCTTCGTGATGGGTACAGAAGCAGGAGGACTGTCTGGGAGATAAATCTAAAGCACTGAGGATGAAGGATTCATGAGGTCGTTGAATATCAATTGTTCAGTGCTCTGGCTCTCCACTTTATGGTGGTAGTGTGTGATGGTGGTGATGATGGTGATGGTAGTGGTGGTGATGATGGTGATAATGATGGTGGTGATGATGGTGATGGTGATGGTGGTGGTGGTGGTGGTGGTGATGGTGGTGATGTTGGTAATGGTGCTGATGGTGCTGCTGCTGGTGGTGGTGGTGGTGGTAGTAGTAATGGTAATGAAAATGATGATGACAACGATGATGGGGTGTGCGTGCGTGCGTGTGCACAAACATGGTTATAGTTGCCCATTGAGGCCAGAAGAGGGATCAGATCTCCTGGAACTAGAATTATAGGTTGTGAGCCTCCAATTGTGGGTACTGAAAACCAAACCCTGATCCTCTGTAAGAGCTGCAAGTGTTCTTAACTGCTGAGTCATCTCCCCAGCCCCTGGCTGCAACATCCATACCAGTGTGCCCTGGTTAAACAAAGACTACTGACTATGTGACCACCATGTCATATCATACCTGTTTAGCTTCCTCTCTGTCTGTCAGCTGACTCAGGAACTGAGACCCAAGCCTTAGTGGTCCTGGATTCCATGACACCTGATCCATTGGCCCCATATGTGTTTTGATAGGCTTGCACTAACAAAAATGTAATAATTTTCACCTGCAGAATTAAAAAAAATGCTGGCCCACAATCTACTTTTGGTCATATTTTGGGTCATCCTTCTAATGGGGTTGATGGATTAGCATGGGGCAGGTCCTCCCCTCTCACTTTGTCCTGTTGGTGACTGAAGGCTCTTCTCAGAGGCAGATGGCCAAGGTTAGGGGTGGAATTCGAGGCCATGAGGCAGAGTGAAATGAACTGTTCCTTTCAAGAGGGGACAGAACCTCTGACCTCCAGCTCATTAGCACAGTCCTCTGAGGCAGTGATGCCTAGCCTCAATTTTATATCACCATTGGGTATTTCCACTTAATCTCATGAGGGAGCTTTGGAGTTCCCCAACCAGAATTAATTTTAAACTCACTTTAATTTATACAAGACCTGTTAGCTAAGTGGGTAGCACTCGGCAGGCAGGGAAGACCATGGCCACCGGGAGAGATCCAGCTCTCACACACTGCTACCCAGACACCCAGCGACACTTCCCTCCAGCCCACTGAGCCAGAGAAATGGGGGAGGAAGGGGTTTGTGAGTAAAGAGCAGACATAGAAGGCCCTTAAGTGATGGAGACCAAAGGCACCATGCCCACCAGACATCTGTGTCTCATAGACATTGTTTCATGTGGTCAGCTGGGCTGTGTTCTGCCTTCCCGGAGCCGGATGGACACAGTTTGGCTCAGGTCCAGCCGGGCTCTTCCCTTCTCATCTGAAGGGAACTGTGCTGCCTTGTGTAGCCTGAGGAATTTGCCATGGGACAATTTGTTGTTGAAGCCTTCTTCAGGATCGATACAAAAGATTTATCGCCTCCATGTTGGCCCAGGGAGAGTGCAGATCAGAGGGTTTCTCTGTCTGTGGCTTGTCCTGGGGGTGGGGGAGCAGCAGGATCTGTGCTGGAGAGCCAAAGAAGAGAATGACAGTGGGATGTATTTATAAGGGAACATCTCCACAACTGTCCACTATAGCTTATGGATAGCATTAGTCACATCCATTTACTAAAGGAGAATAAATCCCATTCTATTGGCAAGGTGTTTTAAAAGGGACTACCACATGTTTTAGTTCATTCATCTTTACCTGTCAAAAGTCATCCTCGTTTTATTGACAAGCAAATAGACTCAGTGGACTTCAGAGACTCATCCAAGTTAGCGCAGTTAGTGCTAGAGCAGCACACGGTCTGCTTCTTTGAGTCTTCTGTCCACCATTGTCCTGGTTAGTTTTGTCAACTTGACACAAGCTAAAATCATCCAAGAAGACAGGCCTCAATTGAGGAATTGCCTAGGTCAGATAAGCCTGCAGCTCTGTTTAAATAATTTGGGAGGCCCAGCCCACTGTGGGCAGCACCATTTCTAGGCAGGTGGTCCTGGGTTGTATTGAATGTATTGAGACAGCTAGCTAAGCGTGGGCCTGTAACAGAGCCAGCAAGCAGTGTTTCTCCATGGGTTTTGCTTCAGTTCCTGCTTGTGTTTCAGCCCTGGCTTTCATCAGTGACAAAGTGTGAGCTGAGGTAAACCTTTTCCTCCCCAAGTTGCTTTTGGTTGGGGTTTTATCAGAGCAACAGAAGGAAATTAGAACAGCCATGGACAACCGCTGGCTTTTTAGCTCTGCAAATTTCACTTTCTCCACTTCACAGGACAGCGTGACACAATGCTGTGATGAAATCTCCCTGTCCTTCAGGGCACTCTGACTGTGTACCTTGCTCTCTTGCGCACACATTGGCTTCAGCTCTGGGTAGCTAGCCTCTTTACTGACATCCCTCAGTGCTCCACTGGACACTGGGTGGAACCCTGCCCTCTCTGGCTGGTGGGCTAGCACCTGCTACTTATGGGTAGAAAGCATAATCAAATGAGCAGCCATTTCTTTTTGTTGTTGTTGTTGTTGCTTTTTTTGTTGTTTTGTTTTGTTTTGTTTTGAGACAGGGTTTCTCTGTATAGCCCTGGCTGTCCTGGAACTCACTCTGTAGACCAGGCTGGCCTCGAACTCAGAAATCTGCCTGCCTCTTCCTCCCAAGTGCTGGGATTAAAGATGTGAGCCACCACTGCCCGGCAGAGCAGCCATTTCTCTCCCTGACAATTATTGTTTCAAAGCCATGGCTCCAAGCAGCCACTGATAAAATATGTTTTGCCAGTCCTTTGAGGGGGGTTTTCTAGGTCTTTTTGGCAGCTGTAGTCTAGGATCCTCTTCTAACCCAGTATGCTCAGAGCACACTTTCCTCCTTGAGCCTATAGGCATACCCACCCCATTCTGGATTACTATATGGCTACTCCATGAACACAGTGGGTGAGTGGGAAGATTTTAAAAAAGTGTTGCCAAGAACTAAGAGAGGAAAGGTTTAATACCAGGCATAAGTAAGAAGCACCCAGGAGTTATTTCTAAAGCCCTCCAGTAATAAGGGAGTGAGGGAGGGGTGGATTTTTATCTAGAAAGCCCCCATACACTCATATGGAAAAGTACTTTAGGGGAAGTCTCACTCTGGAGCATGCTCAGTTTAAGATGAGCATGGTCAGTTTTAACATGGTTGAAGAAAAAAATGTATAGCAGATACAAATACTTCTGGGCCTGCCTGGTTTCCTTTTCCCAAATAGTTTTTAGCCACATTCAAAGGAAGGACACGTTAAAGGTCTCTTAACATAGGATTGTCCCTAAGGCTGTCTGCATCTTTAAACTTCTAACAGTGTTTTCACCCACTGCTACCCTGCCCCAAAGGAGGCTTATTAGAGCATCCCACTGGGAGATCCCTTCTTTCCCTCCACATTCATAATATCGCTCAGGGCATGGGAGAACACAGTCTAACATGAGGGAGGCCAAAGTTGGGGTTCCCTGACTCCTGGGAGCTGGGGTACCACACAGAGGAGTCAGGACAAAGGATTAGGGGTCCACAGACCCTCAACGAGGCTGGGCCTGTTGGGGGCATATGCGCTGAGGACAATGATGAACCCAGGGTGGGGAAGATGGGGGACTGTGGCTTAGCTCATGGGCAAAGGTAGCAGTGGTTGTCTGGAAGAGACAGTCCGTGTTTATCCATACCGTTTATTGACTTGACTGTTCATTGTGGGAAATGGATGCATACCAATTTCTTAGGGTGAACCAGAGATTAAATATCTTTTGCAGGGAAGAATGTCCAGGAAGGGAAGCTTATTGGCTAAACCCTCAGGGCCTCTAGGTACCTCATTAGCATGAAAAACTCTGTTTTGGGGTATGTGACCAATGTGGGGAGTGTGGACATGTGTTCCAAGCCTAAAATCTGACAGAGAACAGGGAGGTGCCTCCCATCTCGGGGTACCTGAATACCAGGGTCTCAGACCTGCTCTATCTTACCAAGTTTCATGGCATGGTCCATTGTCCCACACATACATATATATGGATGTTCGAGTAGGTCTATGCACCTATTACACAGGTATGGAGGCCGATGGAAGATAGTAGGTGTCCTGATCTATTACCTTCACCTTGTTCCATTAAGGCAAGGTCACTAGATGAACCTGGAGCAAAGATGGCAGCCAGAGAGCCCAAGAACTCCCCCTGACCCTGCCTCCCACAGCTCTGGGGTTACAGGTGTGTGCTGTGACACCCAGCTTTTTATGTGGGTGCTTGGATCTGGTCTTGGATTCTTCTGCTTGGATCTTACCCACTGAGTCACCTTTCCAATCCCTCTCTAGTAATATTCTAGGCTCTACTGAGAAAGCTGTCCTGTTTTTTTTTAATAGCCTAGTGAAAATGTCTTTGTTTTCAATGCTTTGGGCCATGAAGCAGCCAGAACAAGTGCAACTTAAGCTTTACAGAGTGGGGATTGGGGTGGGGAATACCACAGAATCCCAGCTCCATGAAGGCAAAGAGTTTCATCTTACTTCAGCTCAGAAAACATTAGGGCTTTCTCATAGAGGGCCTAGTCAGTAAATGTCATACATGGCATAAAAACCATGAACTGTGGGTTGAGGGTAGTGGTTTGAATGGTAGAGATGGTCCAGCAAACATGGTTGCAACCAATGGAGGTGAAAGTGTCTCCCTGTTTCTGAACCTCTTGCTTAATGTCCTAAGCTTGCTCCTCTGGCCACCCTTTCATTTCTCACTTAACCAATCCAGAGTTGATTTTGGTTTCCAAGAAGCCTGCCTAGTATGAATGAGACAGGAGAATGAACTATGAATGTGAGTCATGTCTCTCTGAAACTGTGAATGTCTGAAGGTCAGGGGATGTTTGGTGTCTCCTTGCACTGCTGGAAATGCTAAGAACTATGCTTTGTGAACTGACATTGCTCAATGCGTGTTTGCAGTTGTCGACTGGGACGACCTAAGCACCAAGAAGTCTCTGTGCTCAGCCATACATTCACACAGGTCCTAACTTGTGGGACATCCCATGCAGAAGGCCACTTGGGCAATGCAGTGGCATCACTGAAAACCAGAAGACACTCAAGGCCATGGGCCAGCTGTACCATGGAAACCCTACATCCAGCCAAAGTCCTTGCTGGCAAATCAGATCTGAAAGCTGTCACCAAATTCTGCTCCCTGGCAGTCCCAACCCAACAAGAGACAGAAGAAAGAAAAAGCCATATGCTGGCCAACAGCATATCTTTCCAGGCAATAGCAGTTGGAGCAGTAGGTCAGCAGAGCTCTGAAAAGCTGCTCCTGACAGGATGCAGCCTTCATCCTTGGCTCTATGGCATAAAATTGCAGTCTTGTGTCTTATAGGACTCAGATTCCTAGAACTTATGTTAAAAAAAAAAAAAAAAAAAAAAAAAAAGACGTGTGGTAATACCAGCACTAAAGAGGCAGAGCCTGCAAAGAAAGCTCTTTAGGACTCATTGGCTGGCCAGCCTAGGCAATTTGGTGAGCTCCAGATAGTGAGATACCCTATCTCAAAAAAACAAAAAAACAAAAAAACAAAAACACAAAAAACAAACAAACAAAAAAACCCAAGGTCTGAGAATAGAGAGACGGCTAGGGGCTAGATAAATGGCTCAGTGGTTCATAGCACCCCAGCCCTTTTTTTAGAGTACCCCAGTTAGGTTGTCATCCCTCCTAGACTGGTTTACAGCCACCTGTAACTCCAGTTCCAAATTATCTGATGCCATCTGTACACAGGCTGGCAAAACACTTGGAATGTAAAATAAAACAAATCTAAGCATCAACAACCAACCAATCAGACAGACCAATGTAAATGGTGCCCGGGAAATGATATCCAAGGTTGAGTTCTGGCCACCTCCATACAAGCATGCATGCACACATGGGCACACACACAAGCACATACACACACACACAAGCATGTACACATGAGCATACACACATACACACAAGCATGCAGGCATGAGCACACACGCAGCACACATGAGCATATACACACAAGCACTCATATATGAACACACACAGAAGCACACACAAGCACACACAAACACATACAAGCACACATGCACACATGAGCACACACACACAAGCACACAGAAGCATGCACACATGAGCATACACACACAAGCACACATGCACACATGAGCACACACACATGAGTATAAACAAACAAGCACATATGCATACATGAGCGCGCGCACGCGCACATACACACACACACACACACACACACACACACACACACACACCACAGTCTGTATTAGGCAAGAGCTTTTTTGGATTTGTGGTCCAGGAACCTGTAAAGACAGTTTGGGACTCAGACCCAAGAAGCCTTGAAAGTCGCCAAGTTTGCTGTTGACTCGCAAGCACAGGGAGAGAAGCAATTGCTGTTGCAAGACCAGCCCTGTTAACTCTAGCAGAAAGAAGCCTTCACCAGATTACAGAGGAGCTGCTGCGTACCGCCAGCTCTGTGCTGGACCTGTTAAGTCACTTCACTTGTGACTCAGAGGGTTCATTTGGAGTGGATCTAATGACATACCATTTACAGGTAAGCATGGAGGCCTAGGGTGGTTACAGACCCCATGACTGCACTACTCACTAGGAAATAAGCTTTAAAAATGTTAAATACAGTGTGCATTACGATAACCTCAGCAGATGCAGACAGCTATATGAACAGTCACAAAGGATGGATCAGTTAACCCATCTCCCACAAAAGTACTGGCGTGCCATCTGCACCAGAGAATCCCCATGACCTCCTCTACCTTTTTTTCCTCTACCGAGGACCATTTTTCTCACCAAAGATTAGCTTGTTTGTGGACTTCGTGAACATGTAATTGTGTAGGTATCTTTTGATCAAGTTTCCCTTCTCCATCTTGTATTAGCTCAAAGTTGATCTAATGTTGCAAAAGATAGAAGTATTCTGCCAGGCAGTGTGGCACACACCTTTAATCCCAGCACTTGGGAGGCAGAGGCAGGCGGATTTCTGAGTATGAGGCCAGCCTGGTCTACAGAGTGAGTTCCAGGACAGCCAGGGCTACACAGAGAAACCCTGTCTCGAAAAACCAAAAAAAAAAAAAAAAAAAAAAAAAAAAAAAAGATAGAATTATTCTAAGAATTTTCTTTTCACTCAGGTTCTTAGGTAGACCATAGACCAGTCTGGCTTCATGATCCTCCTGCCTCAGCCTCCCCAGTGTGAGAATTACAGGTATGCTTCCATTGTCTGATTTAGTTCATATGTGTATATGTATGTGCATGTACATGCCATGGCACGTATGTGGAGGTCAGAGGACAGCCTCCAGTACTGTCTTACTTTCCACCTTGTATGATACAGCATCTCTTTCTTATTCTCTGCTGTGACTACCAGGCCAGCTGTCTGTGACCACCAGGCCAGCTGTCTCTGCCTTTCATCTCTCTGTAGGAGTGCTGGGGTTGCAGATGTGTACTGAGCATCCATCTACATGTGGGGTCTGCAGACCTAAACTCAGATCCTCGGGTTTAAGAATCAACTGCTTTACCTACTGAGCCCTCTCCTCGGCCCAGTTCCTTCATTCTTTTTAATGATGTAAAAAATCCAAGACACGAACATATCACCTTTTGTTTATACATGTTTCTTCTATTGCTGGTCATTTGAATAAACTGAGATTTGGTCCTAATCAAATGGTGTTCTTAGAGCCTCCTTGTACCCATCTTTTGGTGTGAATATGTCTGCATAGTGTATACCAAGGAATGGAAGCCCTGGGTCAAAGCATGTGTGCCCCCAGCTCAGTGCATACAGAAAAATAGCTTTGCTTTGATGCTCTCCTGGCTCTCAGCCGATGAGCAGTTCCTAACCAATGCTGGGTTTGTCATTCATCTTGGCCATTTTCAGTAGAGTATGCTTGATTTTCTTTTTCTGATGACTTCTGAAGTGAAAGGCTGTTTTAATTCCATTTCTGTTGCTATGATAAAAAGCCCTGATTTTAAAAAAGCTTAGAGGAAAGGGGATTTACTTCATCTTACAATTCCAAGTTATAATCCATCATTGTGGGGAAGTCAAGGCAGGACCTTCAGCTAAACATCAAATCCACGTTAAGATCAGAGAGAAATGAATACAGGTTCACTTGATTGCTTGCTTGTGTTCACCTTAATTTTTCCACTCTCATATACTTCAGGACACCTTGCCTAGGGAATGGTACCACCCACTGTGGGCTGAATCCTCCCACATCAACTAACTTAATTAACATGGCATCCCACAAAAATGCCCAGAAGCCAATCCAATATAGAAAATTAAATCCCAGGTTTTCTAGGCTGTGTCAAGTTGACAATTAAAAGCTAACCATCAGAAGTGACTTTTCAAGTACTGTTTATTCAGAAAATTTGCACCCCCCTTGGCCTCATAAGAATGTAGGGGAAGGACACACCTGAGTTTATGTGTGTATTGTATCTTGCTTAGAATCAACCCCAGGGCTTCGTGTCTGTTGTGTGAACACTCTATCACTCAGCTACACTCCGATGACTTTGCCATTTCTTTACATGTTGTCTGTCATTCTTGGTGCCTTAGAGGAGCTTAATACGTTTTCTGGATCTGAGGCATTTCTTGGTTCTCTGTTGTTCTTATCTTCTCTGTGGATTTCTCTTTTATCTATCACAGTTTCTTTTGATGAAAGGCAGGTCCAAGTGTTAGTGTAGTATATCTTACCAATATTTCCCTTTTGGATTCTGCTTTCATGTTTGCTGCATAAACATACAACTGACTTTTATATATTAACATTCTTTGACCAACAACCTTGTTTAACTTATTTAGCAATTCTGATTGTTTTTATGTAGTGTATTTTGTGTGTGTGTGTGTGTGTGTGTGTGTGTGTGTGTTTCTTACATGGCCAATGATGTAGCCTATATACAACCACAATTTTAACTTTCTTTTCATATCTTAATTTTCTTGCTTTATTGCAAAGGCTAAAAATTTTAATATAATAACAAACATAGGTGAAGATAGACAACATCCTGTTTTAATCCCAAATATTATGGGAACATATCAATATTTAAACATTTAATGTGATACTTGCTGGAGGTCTATGGCTACGATTTGATTTATGTTTATTCTAATCTTAGTATTCTATTCTTAGTTTCCTAAATGAGTTTCCTTTTTTGGTTTTATTATCATTAGGGTTTGACTCTCATTAAGCATTTGTTCTGAGCCTCCAGAGCTGATCGATAGTCTTGTTCTGTGTTGTCACACTGATCACACTGAACACAGTCCTAGGATGACATCCTGCGTTGGTTGTGATGCGTTTGCTCTTTTGAGGGACGTCAGATTCCATACGTGGTGTTTCACCTCCTGTTAACATCTGTGCTTAGGAAAAACAAATGGCTCGTAACTTTCTTTTTTTTTGCCACAGTTTGACATTACTACAAAATAAATTAAATCATTTCTACTCCCTAAAAGACTGTGTAAGATTAATGACTGGAAGAATCCACTGCTGAAGCCACTTGGCCTGGAGTTTTCTTCATGGAACTGTTCTTCATTATGATTTTTGTTTCTTAATAGATAGACGGCTCCACAGATGGGTCAAGTTTAATACGTTGAATTTATGAGAAAAAAAATCTTTCTCAACTAAATTTTAAAATTTGCTGTCCTTGGGGTCCAGAATATCGACTTATATTTAATGGCAGTATCTTTCTAGTTCCTGATATTGATTACCAAGGCTTCTCCTCTACAACAAAACCAGTTAGGCCAGCTTATCAGTTTAATGAGTCTTTCTGAAATAGTGATTGGTTTTGTCGGGTTTTCTTATTTTTTTCCTCTTGTTTTCCATTCTGCCAGCTCCTGCGGCTTGCTAATCTCCCTTCCTGGGCTACCTTAGGCCTTAACTTCCTGATTCTCACTAAGCTCTCCCTAGAAGACTTAGTTCATCCTTTCCTCCATCTCTCTCTCCTCCACTGACACATGTGCAGCTATAAATTTCTCTTAAGCAAGCTTTGGCTGAACCCTTGAAGATGTGATATATTTTGGTTTTATTATCTTCGTATTAAGGCATTTTCTAATTTCCACTGTCATTTCTGTTTTGACTCCCGGGCTGTCTAGATATATTGCCATATTTTACATCACCTTCACCCACTCAAAGACACAATTCTCTAAAGATAGTTCTCAGGTCCAGGTTATAGCAAAGGGCAGAGTACTTGCCTGGCATGCACAAAGCCCTCGGGGGTCAAGCCTCAGCTCAGTACCAAGAGGCCTGTGCTTGAAACAGACAGGGTTCTGATGTCCTGCAGGTCCCTTTCTGGGGCATTCCTCTGTGGCTGTCGTCACAGAAATCTGGAGTGAGTCAGCCGAGCTCTTCCTCTCTGCCAAATGCTGCATTCCACCTTTGCCACTCTAGATTTATCAGACTCCTGGAAACTGCTCAGCTTCAGGACTCAGTGTGTGTCAAGGCCCAGGTAGCAGAGACTCCCCTGTGCTGTCATGCTGTCACTGGCTTCTTTCTGAAGGCCCCTCTGCAGACTCTCTGATCCCCAAGAGAGCATCTCCCTGTGTCCCAGGAACATTCTAAAATCAGCATAGAGTCATGGACTCTGCACAGCATTTTCATACATACTTTGGCCTGTTGATCTCACTCTTATCCCACCCCCATCCACTCTCTTCCTTTCAATATCTCCCTTTCATGTCACATGCTCTGAAACCTCCCCCTCCTCTTGTTCCTTCCTCCTTCCCCCTCTTGCTCTCCCTCCTCCTCTTGCTCCCCACCCCTACCCACAGGATCTCTTTTCCCATCTCACTGTTACCTTCCTTTCTGATTCCTTGCCTATATCCTCCCCTCTCTCTTGGCGGGGGCGGGGGTAGGGGTAGTGGTGGTGAAAATCAGTATCTAGGATCCTCATATGAGAGAAAAACATGGTATTAACCCTTCTGAGTCTATCCATTTCATTTAACCCAACGCTTTCTGTTCATTTCCTTGAAAAGGTCTTTTTCCCCCCATTTTTCTCGGTGGCTAATAACACGACATCCCGTGTATGTGCCCGTGTTTCTTTAGCCACTCATCTGTGAATGCACACCAAAGCTGGTTCTGTTCTGCTCCGTAAGTGCTGTGTGAATGAGACCAGGAGAGGTACAACTGAGTCATATGGCTGTCTGAGAACTCCTGATATTCATAGTGGCCGCACCTGCTGACACTGCCATCCGCAGTAACTATGGGTTCCTCCACCCTCCACGTCTGCACCAACATTTTTTGTCCTTTTTCTCTTCTGAGGAGTACCCTTGAGGCTTTCTCAAAGAGGTCTATTCTTCTGTTGTTGCAAATGCCATGCCTGGCCATATCTCACTTTTTGCTTTGGCTTCTGGGAGGCCCAAACCATCCAGGTGAATTTAATGTTCATCTCCAGCACTTACATGAGTTAATGTGCTGGCTAATTTTATGTCAGCTTGGCACAAACTGGAGTCACTGGAGAGGAGGGAGCCTCAACTGAGAAAATGCCTCCATAAGATCTGCCTGTAGGCAAACCTATAAAGCACTTTTTAAATTAGTGGTTGATGGCGAGAGCCCGCATTGTGGGTGGTGCCAAACCTGGGCTGGTGGTCCTGTCTCTATAAGAGAGCAGGCTGAGCAAGCCATTATGGGTAAGCCAGTAAGCAGCACTCCTCCCTGGCCTCTGCATCAGTTCCTGCCTCCAGGTTCCTGTTCTGACTTCCTTCCATGGTGAACAGTGATGTGGAAGTGTGAGCCATGGTTGCTTTGGCCATGGTTTTTTAGCACAGCCATAGAGACCCAGACTAGGACAGTCAGTGTGTAGAGCCTAGCAGTGACGTCACACTGCAGATCAGCTTCCATGTCTTCTTTCTCTCTTTTCAAGCTTGGATCTGCTTTGCTTTTTAACATATTCTACCTTGTTGATTGTCTGTCTCTCTGTGTCTATGTTACTTAAGGTCCGCCCATTAGTACAGCACTTGGGAGGGGGTGTGGTTGTGTGTGTTTGGTTGCCTGTGTGTGGTTATGTGTGGTTGTATGTGTGTGGTTATGTGTGTAGTTCTGTGTGTGTGTGTGCGTGTGGTGTATGTAGGGTTTATGTGTGTGATTGTGTGTGTCTGGTTGTATGTGTCTGGTTGTATGTATATGGTGTATATGGTTGTGTTGTGTGTATGGTTTATGTGTGTGGTTGTATGTGTGTGTGTGGTTGTGTGTGTATGGGTGTGTGGTTGTATATGTGGTTGTGTGTGTGTGTGTGTGGTTGTGTGTATACTGATAGAGGACAGAGGTCATTCTATCAGGTTGCGCCTTGTTTTTGAGATGGGATCTGTCATTGGCCTGGAACTTTCTGATCCTCCTGTCTCCATTTCCCCCAGCCATCTGTTTACAGATGCTTACTGCCACGCCCAACTTTCACCTGGGCGTTGGGTATCCAGACTCAGACCCTCATGCTTCCAGGGCAGGCACTTTGATGACTGAGCCATCACCCAAGCCCCATCCTCATGCTGTGTGCCCTTAAAGTCTCCCTGCAAGTTTGCAGAAGACCCTCCCCAGGGAGAGGCGGAGCATTCTGGGGACACTTAGATGGAGCATGCCATCAAAATGCCCAGAACAGCCTGGGGAGAGTGCAGCTGTGTGGGCTGAGGGACGAGAGACAGATTCTTATTGGAGGCCAGCAGCACTCAGTCACAGGGAAACTATTGAGCTTGGATTGGCTCATACTCGGATTTCACCATAATGAGTGGACAATGTGTAAGAGATGACCCAGCTTCAGGTGGTGTGGCGGGGGTTGAGGTGAGGGGGAAGCCACGCTTCCTCTGCAGAACACACAGAGTCCCAGGACTCAGGCTCAGGAGACAGCTCTGGGCCTAGCACTGCAGGTAGTGGGAGGCCCCACACTACTTTTTCTGAGTTCCTACTAGGTGCCAAGAGTAGTGCTGGGTGTGAGGTTATTGTAAAACCTCAGGCCAGTTGTCAGAAAGCTTATTAATATGCACAAGTGAGCACAAATATCCACTGATGTTTATATAAGTTTTCTTACCACAGTGAGAGAGTCTCTGCTTGGGCCCTCTGAGCTGTTGCTGGAACCCTGGCCTAAGGCTCTCCTCCTGATCCCAGGGCTTAGGGACCACACAATGTGGGCCTGCAAGCTGGAAGCCCTAGGATTACTTCTCTCAGTCTTAGCCAGACCTCCAGAGCACCCTCGGAGCAAGCTGCAGGCGCTGCCAAGACACCTTGATTGGGTCTCCTTACCATGACAAGCTTGCAGCAAAGCTTTTTTTCTCATTTGCCTTGTGAAATCCCTCCAGGTGGGATCCTTCATCCAGCTGTATAACCACAGCAGGTTCGAGGAGGGGTCTCTGTGGAGCCTGTCCCCCATGCTGGTTATGGCTGGGGTAGAGGAAGGCATGAGCCTATGGCTTAGAATTCTCTGGGTACCATAAGCTGAGAGATTTTTGCATGAGACAGGCAGGAGTGGTCCACTGGTGGGTTTCTACTGGAGAGAGGGAAGGAAGTGTCCCTAGCATTAGTTACTTATACTGTGGCTTCTGACACTCCGATAGAGACAGAGGTTTCCAGAAAACCTAGGTAAGGAGACTTTGGCTCCTTTGAAAGGGGTCTATTGTGCTGATTGCTGGGAAACATGCTTAGTTGACTTATATTTTATTGCTATGTGCACATATCTGGCATGTGCATGCATGCATGTATGTGTGTTCGTGTTTGTGTGGTGTGTGAATGCATGTGTGTACATGCGTACATGTCTGTACATGTGTGTGTAAGTGGTGTGTATGTTGCACGTGCATGTGCATATGTGTGTAAGTGGTGTGTGTGTCCATGTTTGTGTGGTATGTATGACTATGTTTGTGTGATGTATATGTTTATGTGTGTCCACGTTTATGTGGTGATGTGTCCATGTTTGTGTGGTGATGTGTATATGTGTCCATGTTCGTGTGGTGCATATGTGTGTATACATGTGTATGTGTCCATGTTTGTGTGGTGATGTATATGTATGTGCATCCATGTCTATGTGGTGTGTATGTGTGTGTGCGTGTGTGTGTGTGTGTGCATCCATGTTTGTTTGGTATATGGATGTACATGTGTGTGTGTCCACGTTTGTATGCTGTGAGTGTTTGGTGAGAAGAAATGCAGACTGATGAGAACTGAGCTGAATGATGCTAGCATGAGTATTAGCATAGTACAAACAAACTCACACACACACACACACCACACAACTATACAATACCACTTATACGCATATGTACATGCCACAGAGCCCACACACATATACATACCACTTACACACATATGCACACCTCCCACACATATGCATACACACACATATACATACTCATGAGTGAATTCATGCAAAGATTTTGTGTCTCTAGTCTGAAGTGAGTGATGATGCTAGAGTGGGTGCTGTGCTGAGTGAAGCTAAGATGGGCACTGGGCTGAAGGATGGCAGAAGGGGCACTGAGGTCAGTGCTGAGAGGCTATTCCTTAAGGAAGTGCTAACAGGATGGGTACTGAACTGAGTCCCGACAGGGTGGGCCCTCCAGGCAAGTTTCCATGCTATCTAGGGGACTGTCCTTGCCTGGGAAGCCTTGAGCTGCCCAGTCTCCTGGGTCTACATGTAGCAGAGGGTAGAAGCAGCTGGTGTTTGGTACTATGCTTTAGAATTTGCCAAGTCCCAAATGTTTCTTGCCTGAGGAAGAGTGTCCCTTCTCTGTGTCCCGGATTCCTCTGCATTTAAGGAGTGATTTCATTTATGTGGCTTGTTGTTCTTCCTCCTAAGCCACAGGCAGCTGTTAAGATGCAGGCAGCAAAGAAGGCATCCCCAGCTTTAGTCCCTAGGGCTCTGTGAGATGGACATTAAGGTGAGCTGCTTCCCATGAAGGACTCAAGAAGCAGAGGCCAGAGAGGCTGATTCCAGCAGTGAAGCATGGTGTATGTGGCTCTGTGGTCTGTCCTCACACCACACCTGATAGCAGTATAAATTCTTCTAACTCAAGGGACACTCAGTCTTTATTTGAGGCAAGTCATTAGAATGGAAGAGCTAGCAAGCTCCTGGGCACCTTCCAGAGTACATGTTGAATGAGCTCACTGTATTAGACATTAGCATCTTTTTTGAGGTATAGTCAGTCTCATGTGCTATGTAATCAAGAATGACCTGGGGTTCCTGATCCTCCTGCCTCCCAAGTGGTGGGATCACATATGTGTTTCCACACATATAGTTTAGGTGGTGCTGAGACTTAAACCTGGGGTATCCTGGATGCTAGGCAAGCATTCAGCCAACCGAGCTGCATTCCCAGACCTGGCCATTAGCAGTTCAGAATCTTCTGCCAGCCTTGTTAGCTCCATGGGATCTCTAGAAGTACAGAGAACTCAGCGAGGGGCTTACAGGATCTTCTCCAACTCTCTGTGTTGGCTATACTCAGGAGTTCTCTAAGAGGCAGGAGAAAGATGTATATATAACCTCCTATGGACACACAAAGAGACACACAGATACATACACACAGACATATAGAAAGATATATACACACAGAGACACACACAGACACATACACACAGAGGTACATACACATGCAGACACACAGGTACATACACATACACAGAGAGATATACACATAGACACACATGCAGACACACAGATACAAATGCATACAGACACAAGGACACACACACACACACACACACACACACACACACACACACACACACATATCTTGTGCCTCTAGCCTCTGGGAAATCCACTGGCTAATTAATTCTCTTAGGCAACTTTCTGGCCTAGGCGGGTACTGCTTGAGCACCGTCTAAAATGGGTTCAGTTCAAGTTGGCAGCTGCAGGCGTCACAGGTTTCACATGTGTGGAGCAGATGTGGTGATTCTGGGAGCTCACTTGCTGGTGGGCAACAAATCGGGAGGAGAGCCCCATACTGTCCAACTTCTTTTCTTTAACTTTCTAGATCTGAGAGCCCATGTGGATTCTTCCTCAGGGTCTCGAGGCATCTGGGAGGCAGCCGTGGAAGGGGACAGTTGCACACACTGTTTCTGTGTCTGCTGAGTGCCGGAACCTCTCCACTGTATTATCTTGTGTAATACCCACAAGCCCTTGCCAGTGGAGAACACCGTTGCCATTTCACAGCGAGCAAACAGTAGCTCCCAGATGATAAGTGACAAGTGACAGCATTGCATGAGCTTGAACTGAGACAGGCTTTAGTAAAGGGTGACTTGGAGACTTGGGCAGTAGCCAGCATCTCCAGGGACAAAGGGCCTTTGTTTTCTTAAAACTGTCACCTGGCAGGGCCTGGTGGAACAGGCCTGAATCCAATCGCTTGGGAGACTGAGGCAGGAAGTCTGTATGTTCAGAGTCTACCTAAGCTGTTGGTTTGGAAACTTAAAGAGATTCCTCAGGCCTGGAAATGTGGCCCAGTGGTACAGCATTGCCTAAAGACCCTGGGTCACACACACACACACACACACACACACACACACACATTTGAAACAAAACAAACAACTCACTTACCCAGAAAGGCCAAGCAGGGTAGATTCCCCACATGGAGCCTGGCACCCCAGGTCCCCAAACACCCCCACAACACTTAAAGTCACCAACTTCTTAAAAGCACCCACACAATCTGGGCTAAACCCTGGGTTCCCATTTCAGTTGACTTTGAAATATCTAAGGAACAAGGCCCAACTTATTTTAAGTTCCAGTTAATGTTTTTCAGGCTCCAAATTACAGACTACTAGTGTCTAATGGGGCTGTCTGGATGCAGGATGCTTCCCACAGGCCACTCTGGCTTCCCCACTGGATCTATGATATGCCCTCATATTCAGGACAGCCATGGATTTGGGTCTGCATGGCAACATGTGTTCAGAGACCAAAAGGTTGCCAGTGAACACTGTGTCCCAGAGAACTAAAAAAAGAAAAAAAAAAAAGAACAAGACGCAAGTTCAGGAATGCAGGACTGTAAAACAGGTGAGCCTCTAGCCTCCTCCATCCCTGCAACCATGTGGGTCAAATGCCCCTGGGAGAGATGCATACTCACAGATCTGGGAGTTTCGGAGAATCTTCGCAGCCACGACTCCTCTGAGCCCCGTGTGTTTCACTGAGCCTATCTGATAAGAGAAGAACCCAAGCACTTATAGACTAGGGGGGTCACCCAAGTCCCAGATCTGTTCACAAAGACGAATGACTTGGTTGTTCCCTTTCAGATCTGAAGTCCTCTACTTCACGATGTGCGTCGTCTCTCCTCAGGACAAGAGGCTGAAGTGTCCCTGGCCTGGAATGCAGCCTCAAGACCCCAAGGACAGGAGCCTCAGTTTGCCAGATGCCCCGTGGCAGCCACAGAGTCCCCTTGAAGGAAGGGAGGTGCATCTGTGGCAACCCTATGGAAAGAAGTGGCTTCTGGCGAGCTGTGTGTAAGGTCACTTGTTAACAGTGTGGTTACCATGATGGTGAGGAGGCAGGGAGAGGCAGAGGCCTGGCTGAGCAGGGCCAGACATCTGCTTCAGAGCCATGGATAGGCCCACGCCTCCATGATCCCCGCTCACAGCACAGGAGAGATGGCCCTGTGGTGGAGTGAGGACAGTGGGGGTACTTTCAAGGCCAGGGTTCTTAGAGTGTAGCTGTGCACAACCTGGTGACTGTCACCTATGTGCCATATATTGTCAGCAGCTTCAATGCTGTTCTTAGCCATATAGCACATGGTGGTACTGCCTTGGTTGTGGCTAGTGGCTGTGGATAGAGAGGCAGGTGCCGGCTAGGACAAGGCTCCTCATTTCCCATGGTTTTCAGGGATGCCCGTGGGGCTGTGATCTCTGGAAACTACCCGACAGTGTCCTCACTGGAAAGAGTCCCATGGGGCTCTACGGTGCAGAAGGCCCCATTGCCTTTAATTCTTGCTGTCCGGGCAGATACCTCTGATTTGCCCCTCCACTCGGCTTCTTCAGCCCCAAGATTCTCTGTCTGTTGTGCTGATACCCAACAGACAATTCGGTATTCTTCCAAACAGTTGGTCCTCAGACAGTCCTTAAGGGCGTAATCAGCACCTCGGGGGCTGCAGTTGCAGCACCTCATGGGGTAGGCATGCTACTTTTCTTCATGAGGAAGTATGTACTCATGGAATCAGTATGGTTGCTGTAGAAGAGGCGGGGGGAAAAACGCTCCTCTCTTCTTTACCCTGAGACTTCTTCCTACCTCCTAGTGTCAGCTAGAGGAGTAGCTGGCTGAGGGAGTAGCTGGCTGAGGGGAGTAGCTGGCTGAGGGAGTAGCTGGCTGAGGGGAGTAGCTGGCTGAGGGGAGTAGCTGGCATCCACCAGGTCCCACATCTCACCTTCTGTCATGCTTCAAGGCCTTTTCAAGACAAGATAGGCAGCAAGGGAGAGAATGACCTGGAGGGTGGACTCTATTGAATGTGTCCAGCATATTCTGCCTGGGCTCATTGGTCACTGTGGACCTGGAAGGCCACAGAGAATGGCCAAAGGAGCTTGGCCCAGACCTCTCAGGTCTTAGAAGCTGGCACCTAGATACCATATGGCCTCCTTGTTCTTCAGAGAGGTGTCACTCTCTGAAACTGGCATCTGCCTTCGTTACTCTGTTCCCCCTGTCCTTTCCTCCTTGTGCCCACAGCCTCTAACTCACCCCCACTTTCCCCAAGTTGTCTTGGGGCTGTTCCCACCCTGCCCCCTTCATTGAAGCCTTCACAGAAACCACCCTGCCACCTGCCCTCTCCCCCCTGCCCCCTGTCCCCTGCCCTCCACCCTGGATCCCAGAGCACCCAACTTCTTCCAAAGAGCCATTTCACATCTGAGATCCCTCACACAAATGTGAGGTTGGCGGAGTGCCATCTTTCTGACATATATTTCCTCTTCCTTTGCAGTTAAAACCCCTTGACCGCGAGAGCGACCTCCATACTTGCTGTAATAGAAGCTTACACAATTAGGCTGGGGAACAGAATCTTGGGGCACAGGGTGGGCACTCTTTTCCACACCCCTGTGAGACTCCGTTCTGTGAAGCAGGAGTGAGGGCAGGATCTCTTGTAGAGGCACCAGGAAGGAGGCAACACAGGCCCGGCCTTCCTCACAGGGAGGTAACTCACTGCGTGCCCCTGCCCTAGGCTGGCAAGAGTTTCCCATTTCAGCACCTTTTGGGTTGAGGTGGTGTCTCACATCACCCAGACTAGCTTTGACTTCAAAAATGACAAACTTCTGGTCCTCCTGCCTCCACTTGGCAAAGTTCTGGGATGACAGCTGAGTACCCCTACAGCCAGTTTAGCTTCTTGATTTGACAGGCTACATCCCAATCTATTTAGCCTTGTATCAAGATTACACACACCAGCCTTGGTCAGAACATGGACTGCAGGCATGTAAATCCAGGCTGTTTTATTTCTCACTTTCTAATCTTGGGTGTGTTATCGAGCCTCGGTTTCCTTGTCTGTAAAATGGCCATAATAACACTTTATGAAGATTAAATGAGTTTATGTGCAATAAGCTTTTAAAACCAGTGCCTAACACCAGGTAACCAGTGTGACCGGCTACCTGGAGTTTCCTTCTGTCCATCGCTACTTTGTACAGTTATTCTGGCGTATGTGAGATCCTCAAGGTTAGGATGCTCCACCTCAGAATTGTGTATACTGTGCGTTGCTTCTTTTCCAGAACTAAGTGGTAATATCGCCTCTACCTTGATGGCTCAGAGCAGAGGCATTCAGCTAAAACATACAATGGAGGCCCTCATGGTCAGAAGGGAGTTGTTCTCAGGAGCGATGGCTCGTCACATGTTATTGACTGGGGATCAAACCAAGGTTTCCCTCAGCAACCATATGTGCTGACTCCTCACGGGGGGGGGGGGGGGGGGGAATGACTTGCTGCCTCACCTGCGGCTCCAGATTCCCTGGCTCTCACACCAATCACTTCAGTGGCGTCCATGTACAGGGCCTGCTCAGCAGACAGTAGCGATCTCTGTTTAGCTATGTGGGTGTCCTTGTGAGAACAGCCAAACCTACCTGTCATTTCACCAGGGCTGAGGAAAGATGACTGATCCGAATGACCTTGGGCAAACATGGCCTCACTAATCGTGGGTAGATATAGCATGAGCACAGCTGATGTGCCCTGGCCACTCCACCTGGACCTAGGCTGCAGGGAGGACACTGCCACGTGTTCTCGGATTGCTCTCAGCCACATTCAGCAACCTGGGTCATCTGTGCACACTTAACCTTCTGACTACAGAAATGAGTATGTCTCCTCTGGGTAGTTCCAGCCTCCAGCAGCCTCAGAGAGACGTGGCAGGATCCTGTACCTTGTTTATAGTGCAGTGTGAAAACCTTGTAAGAGATGCCCAGACTCAGCCTTGCTGGGACGTACGTGTAGGGATGGCTGTCCGGGAATCCTGGCTCCTCTAGGGGCCCTAAATAGAGGACTCTGAAGAGAGGTGCAAGCTCCAGAGTCTACAGGGTCAGACTCAGACCATGTACCCTGCCCCTGCTCGATACCCTGACCCCGGCCACTGTCAGAATAGAATAAAGTAACAAAGTCCCTGGCCAGTAAATGACTCCCCTTGAGAGAGGCCACCTTGAGGCAGTAATAGAAAACACAGCTGAGAGAACAACTCTTCACAAAGTCCTGTGTGGGCCCCATTGTCATGTGAAGTTTCTCACAGAACGATTGTCTCCTGTAGTGCCCAGCTACCACACAGGAACAATGCTATTCCTTTCCTTTTCCAGCAAAGTCAGCCCAGGTCCAACTGCATGAAGTCATCGTCAGAGCTGAACAACAGATCTGAGTTTTGGTTTAGACTAGGCTGCCCAAGGCTTACTACTCCTCTCCTGCCTCTCCATTAGGCCCGAGGACCTGGGGCGCTAGCTCAATGGAAAAAGAGCTTGCACAGGGACCCGAGTTTGGTCAGATCCAGAGGAGGAAGAAGTGGCTGAACTCTAGATGAATCTCAGGAAGGTGGCTGTTCTGGTCTCACAGAGTGGGGCTGGCTCCTCATGAGACCCAGGTCCTGTGAAGTGGGAAAGGAGAGGTGGACAACTTTGACTCCAGAGCATGCCTCCATGCCTGCTGGCCACCTTCCTGTGAGAAGAGCTGTCAGCTTTCTACCTCACAGACATCACTTTTCAAACACCAATTCTCACACGGGCACCCGCTTTCTTTGGAAGATTGCAAAAATTAAATCGTTTTTAAGCAACAAAGCAATGCTCTGGGGTTTGCCGTGAGCTTGTGAAATGAGCGGAACTTGGCGGTTGGTTTCTCCCCCATCCGACGTCTCTGGGGGCCCAGGGAGATTGGAGTTGGCCCTTTACTCTCTCTTATTGAGAGCTAATCTTGCCAACTAGGGCCTGGCTATTGCCTCATGAACTGACTTCTAGAACAATCTAGGGAAATGGCCCCCTTACTGGGCTCTTGAGCTGCTTTCCCTCTGCTTCCGGTTGGGGGAGGATTAAAAAGATCAAGATAACTGGTGGTCCCTAGCTGTGTTTTGGGTCAATGGGGCTAGACCCAAAGTGGGACAGACCTGAGCAGCCAACTCTATCTGTGGGAGTTTATTCACTCTCCTCTAAGTGAAACCAGGGATCCCCCTGAGTCCAAGAAGAACAATCTGGTGGATGATTCTGTCCTCTGCAGAACATGCCTTCTGTGAGCCTCGGCCTCTGCCACCACTGGCTAGATTTGCACATCTGAGCCAAATATACAGGGCTGGTATGTTTATAGCAACTCCATACCCTTAGCTGCAAGCTCAGGTTCATGCAGCCAGGTCCAGGCTGGTGCCAAGGTAGTAGGACAGACAGAGTTCTTTCCCATTGTGCAGAAGCCTGGACATAACAGAGAGATAAGCCAGCTGACACAGATCAAAGGGCCAAGAGGGCCCCTGGCCCTCAGTAGAGTGGCAACGTCCCTACCTTTTCCTAGTCCTGAAACTTAAAGTAACATCCAAGAGGGAACCCTGGGCTCTAACTCTGCTCTACCCTCTGCCAACTGTGAGCTCTGTACTCTCTCTTCTTTTGCCCAGGGTGCTGGTAACAGTGCTCTTAGAACTGTCACAAGGATTAAATGGCTTTTAACGGAAAGCCTAGAACAGTCACCGAGGACAGGGTATGTGGGGTTGTCATCGCTGACATTACTGTGATTATGTCTCTGCTGCACACAACGTGCATTGCATGGGCATTCGTTCTTGCCTATAAGGGGTGAGTTAAACAAGAACCCATCTCTGGGCTTGGTTGAGACTCAGACTTTCCCATTATAACTGTCCCCAAAGAGGCCCTAGGCCTTCTCATCAGAGCCTTGGGAATATATTAAAGTATATGGTAAAGGAGATTGAATTGCAAAAGAACCAAGTCGACCAATTAGGGTATGATCCCAGGGTCACTGAAAGTAGAAGAGAGAGGGTCTGGGGATGGCTCATAGGTAAAGAGCTCATCACACGTTCATTATGTCAGTACGAGGGAGACTGATGAGCAGATCCTTAGTGAGAGAACATCAGTGGAAAGACAACCCCCTAGGACTGCCCAAGACTCCCCAGGAACCCCAGGACTGCCCAAGACTACCCAGGACTGCCAACCCTCCCCAGCCCTCTCTATCACTTGCTGTTCCTATCGATGTTCTGGAAAGCCCTCCCTCCACGTGGAGAGAGCTGAGCTACAGGACCTAGCTGTTTCTTTGTCCTCTGGGATCCCCATCTTCAGAAGCTACAAACACAAGTGAGCCATGAGATCTGTCTGGGGAACCCTAACCCCAGACCCCGCGCCTTTACCAATCAAGACTTTCTAACATCTGGCTTGTTCTCCAAGGTCCATTCCTTCAGAGCAGTTCAGTCCACCACTCTCCCGTTCCTACTCCCCATGTGTTCTTCAGCCCTTCATGATAGAGAACAAGAGGTTAAGGACTACTCCTCATGGTAAATGCCCTGGCCGAGGTGTGAAGGAACCTGGCAGCTGGCTCTGCCTTACCTCGCTGCGTGGCCACAGAACCATGAGGCTCTGTCTCCACTAACCCACAAGAAACATTTTACAAGTTTCCCCACCCTTCCCACTCTCACCACTCTTGTCATTTCTTCATTTCTTCTTCTGTTTTGTTTTTTAATTTATGAGACAGGACCTCACGTAGCTCACTGCATGATGGAGGACAACCTTGGGTTTTTTTTTTTTTTTTTT